>WPIO01000020.1:1212500-1392500 GCA_009760855.2 Cristatella mucedo
GCAGCAGCTGCTGCTGCTGCTGCTGCTGCCGCTGCCGGCAAAGGAAAATTCCACTGCTGCATCGGCAGGCCGGACGACTGCCCGCCGCTGCTGTCGAGGCCTGCTGCAGTGGCAGCAGTCAGGCAGTAAGCCGGCGTTGCTGCTGCTGCTGCTGCTGCTGCTGCGTCGGGCCGCTGGGCGGCGTACTCAGCTCGGTCTGCGAAGGCTCTCGATCCGCCGCCGCCGCCATTAGGCGATACCCGGTCGGCCGGCCTGTACGGAGGACGCGCCCTGCCTCGCCCGGCGCCCAGCTCTTGCACCGAGTCCAGCGAGTAGCGGCGCGCCTGCGCAGCTGCCGCGTCACTTCTGCTGCCGCCGCCCACGGCGCTATCGAAGAACGCTGGCCAGGATGGCCGGTGCTGTGCAGCCTCCGGCAGCCCACGCCCGAGTCCCGAGTCGCTCCAGTGCGCTTGCTGCCTCCTAAAGTGCTCTGCGTGGTCCAACGGAGCGGCCACTTCCGACTGGGTGCGGCTCAGGTGGGCCGTCCCCGCCGCCGAGTGAAGGTGCTTCGACAGCTGCTGTTGCCGCAGCACGGCAGCGTGCTCGAGTGCCGCTGCCGTGGAGTCGCTCCCGTCGGCGGAGGCGGGTCCGAGGTCATCGACCGCTGCACGCGCTCCGCCGACAGGCAGGCTGCCGGCTGCCAGCGATGGTGGCGACTGCCACCTCAGCACTGGCGTAAAGAGAGTTCCTTCTGACATGGTCGCCCTGGGCGGGCACAGTGCTGCCGGCTCGGGTAGACAGAGCCTACAGAGAAATTCTGATGGAGGGTGAGGAAGCCTGGTCCAAGGGAGGTGCAGTGGGAGCACTAGCCACGAGTGCTGACCCGAATGTGCATCTTAAAGTTAAAAATGCATTAAAGACCTTGACCTCTACCAGCTGCAAGCCTGGAGCCGATTCGCAGGAGCCTCATCAGCGGCAAACCCGTGGAGAGCAACAGCACACGGTCCGAGACAGCAGAGCAGTGCCGAGCGAACATAGTGCATGCAGTGGACAAAGGTCGGACAGGAGGAATGGCAACCCAGCACTTTGCTGTTGCTGCTAAGCTTAAGTGACAGTTCCTGCACAGAGACAAGTCTACAATACGCATTATTTTAACGCGAGGTGGCCGATTACGCTGCTAGCTCATCGGCAAGTCTTTCTACAGCGCGACTGCTGTCACACTTTGCATTTTCCACACCCTCATATCATTTAACATGTACTACAAGGCAGAGCTAGACTTGGCAGACGAGTTAGCATAATGCTGGCTCTTTGACTGGCAAGTTGTACATGGATGAGCCGCTCTCCTTGTCTGTATGCCATCTCATAAGCAAGGAATGAAGATAACCCATTGGCACACTTAAGTGCAAATCTAGAAAATGAAATGAATTATTCAACTGTTCACCCACTGAAACATCGGCTGCCAAGTAACTGCCGAACGGCCACACATCCTTACCGAATCTACGTTGGGCAAATGATAACGATACACGATCCATGCAGTCAATCGAGCTGCTGTAAAAAGAGGGAAACAGTTCGGCGAAACACACGAACCCTGGATGTTTTGCATTGGATGACGAACGAACCAAATCCGACGTTTCGAGGACAATGACAAGAGTGCTACTACAATCCACTCTTTAAATGACTATGAAACGAGGGGCAGTGGAGTACCAATGCAACCAGACATGCAGCTTACTGCGGCTCTGCTTTACACAGGAGGAAGGCGCCCACAGCTTCATACTGGTGCCTAGTACAATGTAAGCTATGAAAAAGACTTGATGCACTGGGCCAAAGTATGAGCGTTTAAGAGATCGCGTTTCCAACGGTCAGGAAGCTATGATGCGCGACTAGTGCAGTCGGCAACAGTCTGGCGAGCGGCTTAAGCGAGAAACATGGAGAACGATGAATCGCTGGCAATTATATATATGATCAAGCCCCACGAAAGTTCGCATGTTCAAGCCTACAAGTAGAGGCAAAATCTCTGGCTCCAAGATTCGGTTACGGAAGCTAACCAGCAAAGCCGCGATAGAAAGGCCGTGCGATAGGGACAGCCAGGCGGCGACTCGGGCTATAAAGGATGGGGCGGGTCACTAACACCGCGGCGACATGACCCGTCGGGCTCCCTTTCCGTTAGCGTGAAAGAAACGGTCTGGCATAAAATATTAGTGCACACATGTACTAGAGAAGTATCTTACCAAGTCACATGCTTACTTTCCACGATTATTAACCCCGCGATCGGCTGAGGACGCCGAACTGTTTACAAAATCCGGCCGCGGTAGCGGCCTCCCGTAATCTTCAGGAAGCCGGAAGTACTGTCAGGGCTTACGATGGTCTGCCGACTAAAAATAAAGCTAGGTGCGTCTGGCGTGCGCCAGTCGGGCGGTTATTTAGTACCCATTAGACACTACCTGCGGGCTGGTCGTATTCTCAAAAATTAATTTGACACCTGGAGGCTTCACCACTGATGTGGCTCAACGACTCTGCATAGGTCCCAGAGCTCGAACTTGACAGTTATTGTTCATAAATCATAGCGACTGTTTGCAATAACTTGACCGACTAAGACCGTTGTGTGAGCTGACTACGCCTTTCAGCCACGGCTGCCTATAATTTTCAGCTAATCGCTGATGAACCACACAATTCAGCATTGTGGGAAGATGACTCCTCTAACCACGCTGATGTACGTGTACTGTAAATACCTATTGTGTTTCATTTATTTTTTAGTTACTAACCGATTGCTATTGGTGCCTGTTCTATATTTTCCAGTATCGAACCATTATATGAGTAGTTTTTCCTTATGTATATTAGTTTTAATTATAATTATAATTATTTTTTCCTCTTTGACCTCTTGGCATTTATCTCTTAAAATCAATCCCCGAATAGCTTCTACTTATCACTCCAGCTCGAAGGCTATGGGCCGTGCATACACCGTAGTTTGTGTGTGATAGAAGTATAAAGGACTTTAACTATCGAGTTTGAAGGCACTACTGTTCATAATTGCCAACGATCTCTTGAGTATCGTCCGTGGAGAGGAGAAACGGCATGATAATACCTAGCGGTTGACTGTAGGCGTGCCCTCATTGGTAAGATTAGTAAAGTGCAGCAGCTGTTTGAAAGACTATTGTCAAAATATTTGTCCTTTATGGGACTCTCTCGCTATCGCACTCGGTCCTGAAGACTTCTGGTATCACACCAATGGGAAATGCTAGTGATGCTTGGAGGTATATATATATAAATATAAATATATATATATATATATATATATATATATATTCTATACTCGATATACGCTTCGAAAAGCCTGATAAATAGGAGGTGACTGACGGTAGCGAGGCGATGTACTACATCGATCAGGTAATGAAATGCTTTTGCTTCAGTTGGCTGTGGCGGGAGAAATTAGTAATAGTAGTAGCAATACTAGTTATAAATTTGAATAGCGCTCTCAGAGAGCTCACTCTCTTTCTTGGCACTTTAGATGTGCTGTAAAGGAAGCATGATCGAATGGTTAGTGGTAGCATGTTCAATTTCAACAAGCATATAATGGTTAGAGGTGACATTTACAAGGTCAGCATTCAAATATGGCTAGTGGCAGCATGCACACTGTCAGCACGCATAAGAACACAGAGGACGAATCGCATGGACCCAGTAAATGCTGTGAAAAATAGGCGCGTTTTTAGCTTCGTTTTCACCCTGAAGAAGAAGTGGTTCTTGGCTCTTTAAGTGAACCCTCGCCGGAGTCCTGGCACCTTTAATTATGGTGCTAGAAGCAAGCAATGCGTATGTAGAATCTAACGATTGGTTTTGTGCATAGAATACTTTTGCACGAGTGGCTCAGGAGGCAGAAGGAGCCCGACATCGATGAGCAGTCGAAGGGGATGGCTCTCGCTACCATAATTAGAACTGTGAAGAACCGTGCTCAACGACAGCAACCTCGGCAAAAGCCAAAGTTCACTGGAACCCGGAGATACCGCCATAAGATGGGGACGTTAAATGGCCCACTGTATTTAAAAGAAAAGGTAAGCTGGTAGCTGTGGAGCTGAGTGCCACGAGACTGAGGTTTTCGCCTTCGCAGCTGAAACTTTGCAAATCACTTGTGCTTGAGCTTCACTTGCTTGTAGACTCTGGGCCAGCTTAGCATATTTGTGACAACCGGTAGCGCTTCGACTTCTTTGAAGGACGTCGACGAGCGTAACTTTTGGCAGCAGAGTGACGTCCGAAGCAGTCGGCGTCGGCCTGGGTCGAGTACTCGGCTGCAAACTGAGGGGACTAAGTACGTTGTCGAGCTTAGCTTCAAGCGAGTTACGTGTTTCGACGCTTACTAAAGACCGTTTCTTGCTCAGCCACTGCCTGGAGAATGACTGTCGTGCTGAATTCGATCGTCGCATTTCGGTGGAAGTTATCGGCCCTGGTTCAATGCAGCAGTGCCAGAACGGGGTGAGGAAAGCTTTAATATTTGATGTGCTCAGCTGCAGAATAAAGTGTATCGGCGTCTAATATCAAATCTAATGAGGTTAACCTTCACCAGTGCAATCGGCGGTAAGGCCGTGTGAGGACAGCCTGCAGACGCTCAAAAAGGACCCCATAGTGTCCGGACTAGATTTACCTCTTGATCACGACTGTCTCAGTTTTCGCAGAGCTTTCGCTGAAGGCAAGCAACACGTCGCGCCGATGAAGGTGTGAAGTAGCAGCAAACCAGTCTGCATTGCTCGAATCAGTGAACTATGACTTTGTATGCCCAGTGAAGACTACCTCAATAGATGGCTATCGGTATAAAGTCACTTATTTTGACGATGCAAGAAGACGCACTAATGTATACTTCATGCGACAGAAGAGCGACTTGATTACACTCTTCAAGGAGTGTAGAGGCAGCGTGAAAAGCATTCGAGTAATTGCATCAAACAAGTTCGATTCGACGACGACGATGGCGACGATTAGACCTGACTTAGTGCCTTAGGGAGAAATGTCGAGGAAAGACTTGAGTAGATTGGTCCAATAATCGATTTTTTGTATAGCGTACATTTCAAAAGGCCAACATGTTATAGATAAGATCGGAAGTTTTGACGATTTTCAAGTAAAAAGGGAAAAATGATTACGCAGACAATGTCTAACCCAGAAGTAGACCGAATGCAACATATCTACAGAAACAATTTGCCGATATCTGCATTGCATATAATAATAATAATAATACATTTGATAAACCACCCCCAGAGAACTCAATCTCTTTCTAGGCGCTTTACATTTGCTGCAAAGGAAGCATGATCGAATGGTTAGTGGTAGCATGCTCGATAAACAACAAGAATAACATGGTTAGGGGTGACGTGCACTGGGTCAGCATGCAAATATGGTCGGTGACAGCATGCACAGTGTCAGCACGTATAAGCACATAAAGAACGAATCGCAGGGACCCACTGAATGCCCGCTAAACGGAGCCGGTGTCCGTCTCACGGCAGCTAGAGCTCGCACCGCTACGAGCGCTGCGCTTGCGGCCTAGTTCTGTCCGGACGTAGAAGCCGTTGCACTCATTTGTAACAGGACACTGATGGAGGAGCCGCTGTTTGCAGTGCTCACCTAGGGGCGAAGTCGGGTAATCGGTCCTCTGCGGCATACGGCCGCGTTGTCTAGTAATACTGGCGTGTAAGGTACGATGTGGCTCGGCGGTGGGCATGACTTCGTGCAATGAATGGCACACGTCTTTACTGTGGCTGATTTTCGGCGTTCGTAGTTTATGGGCGATGGCGTTTATGGCCCAGTGGTGCTTACGGCCTCGGTATTCCCGCTGGGATACGGACATTCCCCCCTGGACGTCTCCCCCCCCCCGACATTCCCCCTGGGGTTGGGCATTCCCCCGGGGATATGGTTTAGGGTTTAGTGTTTAGGGATTTAGGGTTTAGTGTTTAGGGTTTTAAGGTTTAGGGTTTAGCGTTTAAGGTTTTAGGGTTAAGGATTTAGGGCGGGTTGCGCCTCCGCCGCCTAAATCCACCCTAGCTCGAATTCCGCGCTTTATTTAGCGTGTATTAGGGTGTTGCGAGATCTCTTGAGATCGAGTTATACTCAGTAGACCTCCGAGGCTTAGCGCTCATATGCAGGAACGCGAGGCACGCCGTAGTGCGAGCGCCCGCTTTGACGTGTACGAACGCGTGCCTGGCGGCGTCGAGCGGGACCGAACTGACGCGGGACCGAACTGTATAGCCCGCTGCAGCCGCCTCCACCGCCGCGGCATTCTCAGCTGCCGCCGCCGCCGCCGCGGCTCTCTCCTTTAGAAACCATCCTTCCAATCCATTCATCCTTCCAATTATACGAAGTTGATTTTATTTCGATAGAGTTTAACTTCATTTGATCATATATATATATATATATATATATATATATATATATATATATTTGTTCCTAGATATACATTCATGAACATAGAGGGAAATGTCCCATCCCCGGGGAAATGTCCGGGGGGAAATGTCCTAGGGTCCACCAGGGCGGAAATGTCCGGGGAGAAACGTCCAGAGGGAAAATGTCCTACAACCTTCTCGCTGAGGCCAGTTTATGGCCCGACGGAGTTTATGGCGGTGCTGCCGGTTCATGGCCCGTTGAAATTTACGGCGGCGATGGTTCGACGAGTCTTAAGTAAAGGCCTGCACAGGCCGGGCAGTCGCGATTCGGACTACCTGGCAGTGCGGTTGCGTGCTGGCGACCTGCCCAGCGTCCGTGTGGAAATACACGCGTTGACGCTCGCTACGGCGTGTTTTGGTGTGCCGTCCCAAGTGCGCCGTTCGTATCCAACTTGGTTAACTCGCCGAGAACTATCGCATAAGTCCCTCGAGCTTATATTTTCATCCCAAGTCCTGAACCTAGTCAAAGGGCTGGCTAGGCTCAGCCCAAGCGTCGCCCTCCTTTTGGCCGTACGGCCTAGCTTGTATTCCTCCGGTTCGGCCTAACGCCGCCCTAGTTATTTATCGTTGGAGCCGGCGGCCTAATTGAATTGTTGCGGTTTTGTTCCCCTTCATTGCTGCTGGCTGCAGCTCAAGCTGCGGCCCGGGTTTATCTTTTAGAACTGATGCCAGGCGCTTGTACGAAACAGAAGCGCACGACCGGGTAGGGGCGACAAATGTCTACCCCTATAATTGCCGACTCCTCCGGCCGGCTGTTTGCTCGCTCGCCTGGCCACGCCCACTCCGCGGGCCCAGCGGAGTGGGCGCGGTTTTGGATGGCCGTGCGACCTCTTGAGCGGCTGAACTGGTCTAGCGGCCCATAAAGTTTGCCGACTTTGCTGATGAATGTCAACGCGTTCGTTCGGACTTGTGAAACTCTACTGCGGTCGTCTTGGTTCTGCTCGGCGTATTGGTGGAGCGAGTCCTAAGAGTCTCGTACGGTAGTACGAGCCTTAAGAGTGTGCATACGTAAGAGTGCATTAGCTATTCGATGCATAGCGCTCGCGCACTTGCTTAGCTTGGCCTCATCTACCCTCTCGTGAGTACTTGAAGCTTCAAGTCAAGGTTGATGTCCCGATAGGGTCCGCTCACTTAATCGACTGCCTTTGTACCTTGCAAATGTCACTGCTCTCGGCAAATAGCGATCCGATCCGAGCGTGAAGTATTTAGTGCGTCTAATCCGTCTCCAGTTCCTAGAGGTATTTAGAGTTAAAATGCTGCAGAAGCTGGCCTTTTGACTGGCCAGCCGTCTCGTCAACAGCCTCCTGCCCTCGCATCTAGCAAATGTCGCGGATGAGCTAATAGTCAACACTGTGAGGTTTCAGAATTAACATTTGCTTTATTACACTCGGCTACATTCTATGAAACCCTTCCTTACCGCTTTTGAAGCATACTTCCAGCAGTCAGCGTATGGATCTTTTGAATTTTCGTAACTCGACCAATGCGCAACCAACTCAGTAATCTTTGAATGTAAGTGGGTTCTGCTTGTGCTTGTGGAGGAGTTGAGAGCTTTTTGTGTACGTACGGTAGCGTCCTCTAGCGTCCGCGAACTTGATACTCCCTTTTCAAGCTACACTATTAATTGTCATTATTCTTTCTTTAGCTTTTCTATGCTCATCAATCACGCGTGGAGCCAAATGTCCGTCGTCTGCTACCGGCTTTAGCAATTTTTGGTAATGGGTAAATAGCGCAGTCTCGAATCCGTCGATCTTCAAAGATGCCCTTATTTGCGACATCTGAGCTATAGACCGTGGCCTTTGATATCCAAGGACGTCAGAAGGTGAAGATCGAAGCCATTGCTATGTCAAAAGGTAGTTCACGCTGCCATTTTTTCTCGTACTAATTTCTGCGGCGAAGTCTCTGTCGTTTCTCGTCACGCGAACGATTATTAAAAATGCTGGAGGGATTCATCCCAGATTCTCGGCGGCGACAACTCGTCTCTCCAGCTCATATCCCCATATGAGCTGGAGAGTCCGCCAAGCATGTCTGATCATGCGGCCTTTTGCCTTTTCGAAGGTTCCCATTCAAGACAGGATAGGCTCCGTACAGAGCTTGTACTCTCTCCCAGTTTGAAGGCCATTTCTGTTAGGCTAAGGCTTCGAGTTACTGGGGCTGGCACGCTTGGAGAGAGCGGTTCTGGAAGCTACTGTAGGGTGGCGTGCCTTCTGTGATTGGTGCCTCTGATTGGTTGTTTGCTCAGTCTTGCCCGAGTCTTGGCCACGAAGTGGAGCTACGCTCAGCCTCCGAGTCCCCGTTAAGTTTTCCCTAAGTTTTGAACCACCCCCAGTCTTGACGACTTATTCCTCAAAGACTAAAGCAGGACAGAAGCAAGAATTACCGCGTAAACGGAGCATATTTATTATGGAGACTTGCTCGAGTTAGCAGCCCCCTGATTTTAGCTCAGGGGTAATGTTCTCGAGCTTCCCGATCGAGCACGTGGCTTGATTCTCGTGGCTTCGAGTTCTGCGGATTCAGCCAATTCTTGATTTTCAGCTGCTCGCCGGGGGTCTGAGCCGCTACGGCTCTTCTGCCGTAGAATCAGCTGTTGAATCAGCCGAGCTTTACTTTTACTTTCTCCGCAGATCGTCACTGTTTGCCAGCCTACGCCCGCCATGGGTGGGTCTTAGCCGAGAGGTAATCACGCTTACGCTTCACGACCGACGATCGTGGGTTCGAGTTCCAAAAAGAGGCCATTCTGCATTCAGGCCACTGCAAGCGGGCTTGGTTGATTGCCGCTTCCAAGGCTCTTCTGCTGCTGTACAAATGAGGCTGCCAAATCAGTCGACTCCTACTATACTTTATTTTACAAAGCTGATTTCGAAGGTTACTTTTTCTAGCAATTCCTTCACCCAAGAGACTGTCTTGGAATTGCAGCTGTTCAGGACGTCGAACGAACGAACTACCCTTTCAGCATCCTCCCACGGCCAGGCGGCGCTCCTATGAAGACTGACTATGAAGCTGTGCGTGCGTCCAAGGTGCACCGTGCCCTAGGCCCGCTTAGCATTTCCTACGTAAAAATTCAGCAGATTCTTTAACAAAGGCAACATTTTCCGGAGGTAGGCTCTGATTCCGCGCTTCGGCGAGCGCCCATTGGATAGCTTTCGAGTTGCCCCCCCCCAAGCAGCCCTCCTTCACTTCGAGGAAGTCTGAATATCTGATGCACCGACGCTCAATCTAAGAGAGGCCGCTCGAATGCTTCGCTTAGACAGGTGTTAGCTATAGTCACGTGGCAGTCAAAATTGTGGCAGCTCGTTTCCACAGCCTGGGACCTGCAGGGTGAAGGTTTGTATCGTTAACAGCCTTCAACCGCAGGGAACGGGAAGCTAATTGATTTAAATAGATGGTCTGTGGGAACGAGGAGGCTGGAGCTGGTGCACAAGTTCACCAGAGTTGCGAGACCTTTGGTCTGCATCCGTTGATCGACTGGTAGCCATCGGAGCTGATTCAGCAAAAGAGACACTTGGCTGAGATCTGAGTCAAAAGATCGCCATCAAATTGCGGATATACATTTGAGCTTGTGTGGAGGTCATTTTAGACGACTCTCGAGCTAGCCTAACCTTCACACGTCGAGGTGCATGCATAGCAATCCTTGCCCTTACGTCTTACAATGCGTTTTCCCAGCCATCAGCCTTCTTGCTATACACTAGTTATGTCTAGGCTATCTCTACTTCGATCAGTGTGAGATTTTGAATGGATTTTGAGCTTGGCTTCCATCCAATTAAAAGTTAGGCTATATCCAGAGTAAGTTGGCTATACGTGACCTTATACAACCTTGAACTTTATATTTATGCTTTGGAGAATCAATTACATGTAAATAGGTTTTTCGGTTTGGGTTTTTGAGGGCAAGTCTCCTGCTTCTTTTGAGGGATTTTCAATAGTTGTAGCATGCCAAGTTATCGCACAGCTGATTTACCAAGATTTTGGTGCTTTGCTTCCTCAACCTAAGCGCAGTGACATTGACTGTACCAAACGATAGTTCGTGTAACTATTTTGCTTGTGTCTATCTCCACGTCGACAGGTTCGTTGGTTTTCGTTATTTGAATGATTGAAATAAGCTGAGGAGGGAATCTTTATGGAAGAGATTGCCTCCCCCTCGTCCCCGGGGAAACTCCACCACCGTTCCCCTAGGTGACCACAAGCATGTACAGAAAGAGTTTTCAGCTTCTTTTTAAATGTCTTTTAGTCAGGGGTTGTTGTTACGTCACTTGATAGTGAGATACAGGCTTTGCAAGCTAACGAACTGAAGGCAAGGTCTCGAAAAGATTCGAGGTTGGTTAGAGGCACAACTAAGAGACTCGAGTAAGAAATGCAGGTGGTACTACGTATAGCCTGATTTCGGGTTAGTTCTGATAGGTAGGCCGGAGCACGAGAATGAAGGACCTAAAAGTGAGTGATAGAACCTTAAAGTCGATATGGTTTGAAGCCAGCGCAGCCCTGGGAGAAATTGTGTAATATGGGAGCTTCGACGTTTACAACAGACAAGTCTCTAGCTGCTCAATATTTTACATCAGCATAAATCGTCATATTGCACAGTTAGGTATACCCGCAGTAAGTCACAGAAGTCTAGTTATCCCGGAAGGTAAGGTATGTATGTATCCGTCTGTAACTCCATAAAGCCATAAGAACTAAGTGGGTGTTACGCAGGAGAGTTTTGTATAGCCCACTCACAGCCTAAGCGGCTTTTGGTACGCATTCGGTAGCCAACATACTTCATCTCACGCAACAAAGAGAAAGTGGGAAGCATGGCAGAGTCAGGAGAGCAGCTGAGGTAGTGAGCAGCATGGAAGTAGCCACTCAGGATCGCTGAAAAGGATGAGCCACAGTCGGCAGCAGGAGAGTAGTTGTCGTTGCGTAAGAATTTTTTGTGGAAGCGAGCTCCACAGTGTAGGACCTGCAGAGCTAAAGTCGCCAACGGCCTTTAAGCAGAGGAATGGAACAGCTAATTTATTGTCGATGCCGGACCTGAGGCACGAGGAGGCTGAAACTGTTGCAGCAGTTCAGCTAGGTGTGGAGGAGAGTAGCCGTGGCTGGCCTTGTGGGTCAGCACAAGAACCTTGCTCGGTATCCGTTGATCAACCGGCAGCCATCCTAGCTCTTTTAGCAAATGAGACACGTGGTCCAACCTCTGGGACTTGAAGGTACTCGCTCTTCGTGACCAAGGTCGTGGGTTCGAATCTTGCAGTGGGTGATCCTTTATTGCCAACTGCAGCGGTGGTGATAGCCGTAAAAGGTTTTGTGCCGCTATAAAAAACTAGGCTGTTAAATCAGTTGACGTACGATCAAACGTCAGGTGTGAAGAATTTAATCGCAATAATAGTATGCGTTAATAGCATTCTTACGCATTCCTTCAGGTCATCACAGAGGGGTTTGGTCGCGCTAGCCGCCCATTCCTCGTGGCGATGGCAACAACTCTCGAAACCCGTAACGGCTGCACATGCGGCCTAGGGCACGCTCTTACTTGGAAGGCGCGCGAAAGGTGACTTGCCGAGGGCTTTTATAGGCGGTTAGTAAGCCAATTTGCCCCAAAGCCAAAGGTGTGTGCATCGTACTGTGAAGCATCCCTAAAGGCTCCATGGACATTACGATACTAGTAACATTAAGCTTAAGGATCCTTGCAGCGAGCGCACGCTGCCGTTCGGTCTGATTTCTTTTGAGGCTACACAAAGTGGAGCCTTCCCTTGCAGATGCCGTAGATTTTGGACGTCGGACAGCCGAAGACACTTTGATTTCCAACGTGCCGCGTAGTGCTACGTATTTTCTCCAAGTGCGCATGCTCTAACGTAGATGTTTCTGCGCCAGTGCTAGTGCCTTGCAGCAAGCCTAAACGCAGACGCTTTTATTGCACCCGTCTGCTGGAGCCATTTGTTCAAGCGACGGGTATTACAGCGTCACTTCGGGATTGCATCGACCACATACTCCTCACCCAATCTGCGAGTGTGGCACGATGCAAACGCGTTAGCTAAAAAGATAAACAATGGCTCGTACGAACAACTCATTTATTGCTCTACTAGTATCCACAATTGTCATCCTATCGTGTCCTCCGAAGCCGACTTATTGACGAGGGGTGAACAACTGGGCGTCTGTCAAATCCAAATCAGAGCTCGACTTTCGCTCGCCGCCCGCGGGCGAACGCGATCTCGTGTCCAATCCAGATCCGGGCTCGACTCCCGCGAGCGCACGTGACTCTCAAAGCGAGCGAGTGAGTTTGCAGGTTAGCCGGCCGTTGGCTCATCCACGTCCAAGACGACATCCTGAGCTTCGCTCTGCAAGAATTCGCAGTCCTTTCAACTGATGCGATCGTGCTTCCGCACTTCCGTCGTCTGCTATATATTTGCGACACTCTCGAAAGGCTTCGTGCTGACACTGTGCATGCTGCCACTAACCACATTTGCATGCTGACCCTGTGCATGTCACCCCTAACCATATTATTCATTTCGTTTGTTTTTCAAGCATGATTTTACTTACCATTCAATTGCATTTCACTTTACAGCAAATGTAAAGCGCCTAGAGAGAGATTAAGTTCTCTGAGGGCGCTTTATCAAGTGAATTATTATTATTATTATTCGCGGCGGCGGCGATATTACGCGAGGAAATGCGACGGCGATCGACGAGCGCCGTCGCATTTCCTCGAGTAATATCAGCATTCGCAGTCGAGCATGCGGAGCGCGCGCGCGAACGACGACGGCGGCGCTTGTGGTTAGCGGTCAATGTTGTTGGGAGAGTGGGTAGGAAGTGCGAGTCGATACTCACGGCGTCCCGACTCTAGCGGCCGGGCTCTGACTGTATCCCGGTCTCCTGCATTTTGCGAACAGAAAGTGCACTGTCTGCACTTGCAGCACAGCGAGTGCGCGCATTCTCCTAGTTTTTAAGAGCCTCCGTTCGCACGCCGCGAGAACTAAGCGGTACGCGGCGAAGAGTTGCTCGCCTATAGAGCGCCAAAAGCCTGTGCGACTTTCGTTGCGCCTTCGTAAGCCGACAGTCTTCATTTCACTCAGCATTGGGAAGTGTCGAAAAGGAGGAGGAGGAGCAACGCCCTCTCGCGCGGCACAAGAGCGCAGTCCGCTCCGTCCGAAGTCCGCAACCGTCCCTTAGAGCTCGGCGAAAACCCCGTGCGACGTTCAGAGGCGTTCGGGGCTCTGAAAGCGTAGCCACCGACTCTCTTTCGCCGTGTACGACCATTTCGCACCGGTCGACGCAAGGTTTGCTTCTTCCAATTGAGCGGCAGCTCTTCGAGACCGGGCGGTAGGGAAAAACACCCAACCGGATGAGCAACCCCGGCGAGAATCTCCATCGCTGCGCTGTAAGAGTCAGCGTGGCAGCTGTGGCATAAAAGCCACCGCGATTCCTAAGCGAGTTGTCGATATATAAGCGTGCGGTTGAATTCGTGTTTCTCTAGTTTAACCAGGGAATACATTATTGGCGGAAGTTAACCCGGCTTCCGGTTGCTCCAACCGAGCAGGTCGCCTAATGGCTTCTTCTAGCCGTCGGCTGGCAAAGTTTGGCAATTAACGGAGGCGCATTGTGCAATATGCTATGCTCAGAACGTAGCGTCTTGACGCTGGCATATCTGTTGAGATATGCTTTATGGCGGGTATGGACGCTTTTATCTTGACGAACGGTTTGACAATCCGTATTTATTGACGTACGTTATAGCGTGCACATGGATTTACGAGCCTTCGATGTGACTGACCCATTGTTGTTACGAGGGAGATACGTCACAGCTTGAAAGGGCTGGACAACTGGACACAAGGCGCTCGGTGCTTGCGGCTCAGCTTTCCGTTGGCAGAGCCGCCGCCGCCGCCCAGCTCAGGCGCTGCAGTTAGGTGAGGGCTAGGTATAATACAATCGGTCGGCGCTTGCGGCTGAGCGGCGGGCGCTTTTTCCTCGCTGCACAGAAATCGTAGTTCTCGTAGAAATGCTGCCACGCAGCTGCTGCTGCTGCTGCTGCTTCGTGGCTCGAAGCTCCCCTTGGAGGCAGCAGCTACCGGAAGCTCGCGGCTCAGCAGCGCGGCCCGCGGGTGCGCTGCCCAGCTGGTTTGGCCTAGCGATTAAGGCGCTCGCCCCGACCGAGGCCGTGGGCTCAAGCCCCGCGGCGTAAGTGAAGCATCGGATAGAGATTGAGTTCTCCTAGGGCGCTATACAAGTGAATTATATTACTCCCAAGAAAGCTACGGGAGCACTCCCGGCGAGACCGGCGGCGAGGGGGCAGGGAGGGAGGGAACGCCGGGTCAATAAAGCCTGCCCTTTGACTCAGGTCACGCGGTGTGGGCGGCGAGAGGGAGCGAGGCTTCTCGCGGACGCTCGCGTGCCGCTGCCGAAGCCGTGGCTTCTCGCGCGCAATAAGAATTATAATAAATAATTAAGCAGTTAGAAAAAGGTAAACTTAGTTTATCCAGCGAATACTCATTTAGGAAGTGGCAGAAGAGCCTTGACGGTTTTCACACCGCTCGCAGGCGTAGATAAAGATGCAAAAGGTATCGACTGGTTGGAATGGACATTTGGTGGGAAACGAGCAAAAAAAGCTCGCTACTGTTCTGGGCCAGAGGGATGGCCTAGTTACCATTGCTTGTGTCGTCGGACTGAGGCGTCGGACTCACCGAACACGACCGATAGCTGCAGGCGTGCGACTGTGGCCACGAGTCCACGAGGCCGATAGCCAGTAGCCCGAGAGCGGTTAGTAAGAAATCAGGAGGCAGACCTCTCGTACGGAAATGGAGCTCGCTCAGAATCGTAGCTCAAGATGGGAAGAACGACAGCGGATGGATAAAGGACTGAAGGGACCGTCAGGTCAGACGTGCGACAATCGGCCAGCGTGAAGTATCCACGGAACGCCGTGCGACCGGCTGCCGGAAGTGGAGGATAAGCGTCGTGCGGAGTTTTTGAGCTGCTGCCTTCTGTTCAGACGCATAACTCGGTCTTTGTCTTTCGGAGCGTTAGGATTGAGGGTACGGAGTGAACCGAGTTAAAGTCGGGAGTCCGCGGATTTTGTCGCGCCCACCTGCCGACCCCGTGGGATCCAGTGTCGGGGCGGGTGCATAGACTAGGCCACGATAATAGCAGAGAAGAGCCAGAGAGGTGCTAGCTGCCGATTCGCCGCCAACTCGCTGGCCGCGACTGGCCCCGCCATTGCGATTTTCTGGGAATAATGCAGGTCTTGCAAATGCATAAACGCTGCAATTAGCCGATCCAGA
This sequence comes from Cristatella mucedo, assembly GCA_009760855.2. Classification (NCBI taxonomy): domain Eukaryota; kingdom Metazoa; phylum Bryozoa; class Phylactolaemata; family Cristatellidae; genus Cristatella; species Cristatella mucedo. The sequence continues at coordinate 1,228,123 of WPIO01000020.1, forward strand.
AAGTTTAGCCGGCCCACGAAGTACGAGCAGATAGATGCATGTGGTACACGCCAGGCGCTAAATTATATTGGAGAGAGAGAAACCAAATAAACTGTAGCGGCAGGGTTCCCATTTGGAACCCGCTTGTGGTTTCACATACACAGTGCGAACGTCAAGAACGACTGCTTTGGCTACACGTGCACGTTCCGGCAAAGTGGTGCATAGAAGAGTGGCGACCCCCAATACCTCAGTTACAAAGAATTACCTGCCGAAGGACTCGAACACACCACCTTGGTCGTGAGATGAGAGCTAAGGCTTACCAGCATTCATACTCTGGGGAGTTTTCTATGAATTCATAGAGTTGGTTTTGGTAAGCAATCGGTGGCCAACGATAGCAAATCAATTCACAAAGCAAAGAGAGCTCGTGCGTTTTTGAGCTAGTCAATTACAATCGCCAGTTCCTCTGACAGTCACAGCAGACGTAATTAGGTGCACAAGTATGCACACACAGGCCTGCTCCAAAGATTCAGTGATTAAGGTCAAATGTCTGTGAACTCCGAGCATCAGCAGCTGCGGTACCACTCGAACGAACAACATCTACACACCGTTTAACCGCTTTCAAGTTGCTCGTGGCAATGCACGTGCTCAAGCGCAGGCGTCCGTGCTTGAGACAAGTGGAGAGCACTACACCCGAGCGTTGAGACTGCGCGAATACTTGAAAGCTTGAGCACCAAACTCGTGCTCCACCCGAGGCTACCTATGATAACGCTCTGCCTAAGTCGTGCAGCTAATGCACCCTCTGGTCGCCGACCTCTCAGATGGAATGATTTTGGCTAGGCGCCCAACGTGCGCTTGAAAATATGCAGGCAAAATTGCACAGTGGACATCTAAGGCTGAGGCTCTGAAGGCTCGGCTTTGTGCCGAAAGACCTGCAGTCGCGATAGCTCAAGTGTTCGAGCGCTGAACCGGTAAAGCACAGGTCGCGGGATTGCCCCCTGCTAGAGGCAAAAAACCTTGCTGGGCACTTTATCCCACGGACAGCCTTCGGTCGATTTGCATTTTGAAATGACAAGTGCACTGCAAGTGCAAGTGCTTCCTCGATCGACCAGGTTCTAGGCAGCGCTGCCGGAAGAGAGTGAGAGAGAGGCAGACAGAGACAGAGACAGAGACAGAGACAGACAGAGACAGAGACATAGAGAGAGAGAGAGAGAGAGAGAGAGAGAGAGAGAGAGAGAGAGAGAGAGAGAGAGAGAGAGAGAGAGGGAGAGAGAGAGAGAGAGACACACACACACACAGAGGGAGAGACAAAGACAGAGAGAGAGAGAGAGAGAGAGAGAGAGAGAGAGAGAGAGAGAGAAAGACAGAGAGACAGACAGATAGAAAGAGACAGAAAGAGAGAGAGAGAGAAAGAGAGAGAGAGGGAGATTTTGAAGGCATGCGGCTTACTGTCTGCCGACGCTGGTGTCGCTACACGCTGCAGGTACTTATGGCAGTCCTGTAGGGATGGCAAGCACGATTCGGCATTATGATTGTCATTATAGCACACTCAGCCGTCGGTGAACGGCCAAGCAGCAGAGGACAAAAGCAGCCGGACAAGGAGAAGGAAGAGAAGGAGGAGCGGGAGGGGAGGAGGAGCAACAGCAGCAGCTGTTACCTGCTTCTTCGCCTCCTCGATGCGCCTCTGCTCGGCGATCTCCTCGGCCTCGTGACGCTCCTCCTCGGTGTACTGCTCCTTGTCCAGCCGCTCCAGGCGCCTCAGCTGCACGAGCGCCTCAAGCCTGTAGTCGTCCTCCTCGGCGCACGGGTTCTCTGCCGAGAGTGCGAGCGTTCGTTCGTCAGGGAGGAGACGAGCGGGGCCGCACCGATGGATTGCTCCACCAAGCAGCGCTCGTTGCCCGGCAGTGGGTAAAGCGACCGGTGCGAGCGGCAGCCACCGAGGGAGCTAAACCTGGACCTTGCGGATGGGAAGAGGGGCTAACCCAAGGATGCCTTCATTTCCCAGGCCCGCACCCGGGGCCGTGGCTACGGCACCATGATGATATGGACAGCACAGCTCACCAGACACGACGATGGCTCTTAGCAGTGGCAAACTCTTTAGCTTGTCCAGCTCTTTAGTGCTTTGAATAGCGTTGCTTCTGCATAAAAAATAAATGCAACTGAATGAAAGACAGCATGCTGCAATCTCGAGAGCAAGCGAGGCATTGTGGCGAGATAGCAAAGCAGATATGTGAGTGCTGGCTGCGAGTGCAGCAGCTGGCAAGAGCCCCTGACCCGTCTCTCATATAGTCTGTGGCATTCACATTTATGCTATGGACGAGTGGGATAATCTGAGTATTCAATCAGACAATGGAAGGCCCTCAGCCGGAGCACAGGGTCTCGTGGGGGAATCTCGAGAAAACGTGTTAGGTGGGACCGAGGCATTGGCTAATGCACTGCCGTGATAATAGATATCGGTGATCAACTGTGTGTGTGTGAGTGTGCGTTCGCGCGTGTGTGTGTGCATGCTGCCACAAGTTTTCAACTGTTCTTTGAGATACTATGTATGTCCCATAAGTTGTGGCTCATCTGAGGCAGCCAGCTTAAGTATTTACTAATTACGGTGCAGCTGTGTTAATGATACCGTCAACAGTCCAAACCTTTGTAACACTTGCCAAAGAACTGACAAAACATCACATTTAATTATGAGTGTGTCAGCACTGTGCATGCATAAGGTTAAAAGCTGCATGCAGATTCTTGCGTGGCAACTGGATGCCGGCACAGAAATGAACTGTTTAGCTCCTGGATGCTGCTCGATATGAAACGATATAAAATAGAAAAACGACGACATTGCAACTCACTATACCGAAGCTTGCTTATCCTTACTTTTGCTAGGAATCTTTATTAAATAGGCTACTGCAACCACCTCTCAATCTGAATTGGGCACAAGAAGCAAAGCAACAGCACCTGTTTACATATGCTTAAAATCACGGTGGCCCACACAGAAGCTTCACTATAACCTTCGCTCTAATGAAAAGTGTCACAAGGGATGCATGTTTTTTGTGTGACAATGAAGCAAAAACGCTCTGATGATTGATACAAGCTGGTGCATAGAGTTTCCCTACACAGAACGCCAAAGAAAATAGTAAGTCAGATTGACCGCTGGCGCGATGGCGATCGTGGGGTCGATAACGCGAGACAGCAGTCACCGAATTTGGAAATCCTTGCGAAACGTGGGCCATCTGAGTGAAACGACGATAAAATCATACAATCCAAAAAACCACACACAAATTTATAATTAAAAGCAAGAAAATGTGCCATTGCAGTACGATGTGAACGGTTGCTGCATTGGCATCGGATATACCGGATTGTTAATTAAGATTCACATTTATTCAATATCGAAATCAATTAATGCAAGGCCCCACCGGTAAGCTATCTACCCTTTTTATGCATGCCAAGGCCGAAAAGCTGATAGAGCACATTCGATTCGGCTAGAAAGCAGCAGACCGCCTCAGTTTTTCGTGTGATACACCCAGCCAATGACATCGCCATCAAAGCCTAGCCTCTAACCGCCCAATACATCCCACTGCTAGCAGCCCAGGCCGTTCCTATTCAACGGCACATTCCCCTCAATCTGCAGATCTTTGCTAGGTAAGTCAACCAGCAGGCCCTACATATTCACAGCACTAGCTTGCCAAATTCTGGAGTCTCGACATCATCCGGACCTCCTGCGATCGACCGGCGCCTCTCTCATATGTACCTGTACCCTTATCATGGCAAATCAGCTCTGCCCCTTCCCCCAATTTATGATGGAAGCTTTAACACGGCTCAGCTGCAGCTCCTTTGCAGCAGCAGCCTCATTTGAGCTGACTAGCTCATCCCAGTCGGTCGAGAGTGCTGCCAATCTGCTTTACATAAGTATATAGTTTCAGGCCGACCGAAGCAAGCCGGTCACTTGGTAAGTGCTCCGTCAGCTTTCTAAGCCAGAAAAATAGGTTCCACGGCATGCTTGGCAGCACACGGTCCAGCTCATTGTCGTGCTTCTGGGGGGGGGGGGGGGGGGGGGGGGGGGGGGAGGGAGGGAGGGAGGGAGGGGAGGGAGGGAGGGAGGGAGAGAGGGAGGGGGAGGGAGGGAGGGAGAGGGAGGGGGGGAGGGAGGGAGGGAGGGAGGGAGGGAGGGAGGGAGGGAGGGAGGGAGGGAGGGGCCGGAACCAACGGATGATAGGTGACATAATCTTAGGGGGCCACAATGCTCAGGCAGAATCAACACAGTATCAGAAAATAGTGCCGGCCATCATATTCTACCCCTTGATACTTCCACAGAGCCGGATGGACATGGAGTTGCAGGCTTGTTTTGTAATCGACCTATAAAAAAGGCAGTTTGCCCCTTTTGTATAGACCCTTCAGAGAATTTAATCTCTTTCTAGGCACTTTACATTTGCTGCAAAGGAAGCATGATCGAATGGTTGATGGTAGTATGCTCAATGCATGCAGCATGCAAAGGACGACTCACATGGACCCACTATATGCTGTGATAAATAGGTATGCTTTTTTAGCTTCTTTTTAAATTTCACCAAGTCGCAGAATGTGCCGACGTCGGGAGTGAGTTCCAGGCTTTTGGGAGAAAACGAATTAAAGGCACGGTATCCAAAGGATTTGAGGTTCATAAGATTCCATTCAGGAAAGCGATGCCTGGCCTGGTGGGAGAGTCTTGACAGGTACGCTGGCTGGAGCCAAAGAATGAAGGGACCTAAAAGTGAGTTTAAAAACCTTGAAGTCAATGCACCGTTGAATTGAGAGCCAGTGCAGGTCGGCAAGAAGTGGTGTGATGTGGCAACTTCGAAGCTTCTAAACTTCTAAGGGACAGACAAGCCTAGCTGCAGTTTTACACCAACTGTAAGCCAACAAGCATTAAGCACAGGTAGCAAGATCATGGTCTCTCGGCAGACCCTCTAGATCAGTCTGACAGGGTCACATGGTTCTCTTCTATGCACCGATGGATTAAAAAAGAGCAAAGGTCAGCTCAGTTAACAGCCTCATTTACACTGCAGCAGAGCAGCCTTAACGGCTAGCCATACTGCTTTTCAGCAGGCAATAGAGAATTGCCGGAAGCAGTACCTGGACCGATGACCTCAGACGTGAAGACCAAGCACCTTATTCCTATGCTGAGAGCATGGACAAGCTGTGTTCGTGCATCGAACACAGCTTAACAAGACTGAAACAGGAACACAACATGCAATCCAAACAGCTCTTGTGTCACGAGTGGATAAAACATGCTTCCCGGAACTTGAGAGGAAGGTTGAATGGTCTGTACACAGCACTGTTCGCGAGTCTGTGGAAATGTAGTCTTAGCATGGGAAGATATGACCATCAACACAGGTTTACATTCTGAGAGGGAGCAGCAACATATCAGTATGCTAATGACGTGCCATTCTTACAAGCGGCTCACCGTTCATGCTTCACCTAGTGCACACTAGGCCAATCGGCTGTGAAGCCACGAATCAGATCCAAGGAGTGGTAGTAAGCTAAGGGTGATCAGCATTCCGTATTGAATAGCCGAGGGCTGTACAGCCACTCACTGGTTAGGGCATGCGATAAGCCAGCTATACAAATGCAGAATGGGAGGGCCACAATGAAATACTCTAACAGGGCATCGAGCAGGCCTTTGAGATGGCCTTTGTCCACCTAATACGGCATCGTACATTCATACTGTCGTGTAAGTCTGCTATGGGCACTGTGCCCATAGCAGGTTGTTCAACATGGTCGCCAGAGGCCATGTTGAACAGCCTGCTTGAGCACTGTGCCCACAGCAATCTTACATGGCGGCGTGAATAAACGATGCTCAGCTAATAAATGGGGTTTTTGGGTTTATAGTTTAGGTCTAAGGGTTTAGGGTCTAGTATTAATGTATTAGAAAGAAACTCTAAATAGAAAAGATAAGTAAAAACGTGTTTATATCACATAAATATAAACATACGCTGACGATCATGAACAGCCTGTTATGAGCTCTGTGCCCATAGCAGACTTACACGGCTGTACGAACATATGTCACCGTATTAGCTGCTTTTCCAGCTGTGGTGTCCCCAGTGGGTGCCGTCACCAAACAAGCCTGGCCTCTAGTGGCTCCTAATCGCACCGCTGGTAGCAGCCCCAGGCTATTCCTTTTCACATGTGGCTGGCAAGGACAGGAACGCTGCACAAGGTATGCAGTGGCATGAAATACAGCTTTTAGCAGGCACACACTTTGTAGTTCGGCTCGCGAAGCATACGCAGAGCAGGGAATTGTATGGCATCAACACGCTGCATCATCGGCGCTGCTTCATTACGCAGTCATAGGAGAAAACTGCCGGCGCTTCACGGAGCCTGAACATAAGCCTGTCACAATGTAAGTCACTCGCGCAAAGCTCCGGAAACGGCAACGAACAATAATGTTAGGCAATCGTACACAAATGATGTTTGTCAGGCTGCTGCTTCCCTAATATGTACGTATCCCCTGGCCAGAACAGCCTGGTCGAATCAGGTCGCCTGTGCAGCAGAGTCAAGCAACGCTGCTCAGCAGCTTGACCCCCCCTGCAACCTGCGGCCTTGCCTCGGACTTGCCACTCTCAGTGAGCTTTGCTCGTAGGGCCACACAGCGACGGCGCTCGTACAGAGAGCCTCGCCGGCAAGGCACTCTGAAGAGTGGGCCTAAGCTAGCTTTTAGTGGGTCCCTGTGATTCGTCCTCTATGTGCTTATGGGTGCTGACACTGTTGCATGCTGCCACTGACCACATTTGCATGCTGCCCCTGTGCATGTCACCCCTAACCACGTTATTCTTGTTGTTTATCAAGAATGACACCACTCACGGTTAGATCGTGTTTCCTTTGCAGCAAATGTAAAGCGCCTAGAAAGAGATTGAGTTCTCTGAGGGCGCTTTATCAAGTGTATTATTATTATTATAAGCTCGGAGTGCCTTCCCGGCATGCTTTGCCCAAACCGACCTAGCAGTAGTGCACCGAGCGGATGCAGTGGGACACCAGCCAATCACCGAGCACCAGCTGAAACGAGTTGTCTCTACCCACACGAAGGCAAACAAGATCTAACCGTGAATGTAGAATGTAAGAAAGTTTTCTAGCTGTACCGATCCTAGCTAGTTTTCTACAAGAATGTAGAAAACTAGCTAGGATCGGTACAGATGATAAGTTACCCCCCCCCCCCCGATGTTCTTAGGGCAGCTGTGTGGCTATTTGTTGGTTGCTACTTTCATCCGGCTAGTCGGCATGGCCGAGCTAGAAACAGCAAGACGGTGTGAGATTTCCCTGTTGTCAATTACAGTGGGTACGACGGTGAAATGACTCGGAAGCAATCACTACCATCGGGCTTCTGTGGGACCAGCTTTGTCGCATGCCCCTGCACTGACGGTATGAACACCACGACAGCCAGCATGGCTGTCAGTGGATCGATAAGAGGCAAAACAGCTGCATTACCTGAGATTCACATATTGAAGTTGAGCATTTTGACTTGAGAAGCCATCCAAACTCTGAAGCTGGTTCTCCCTTAAATGCAACGTTGCCAGCTGAGTCAGCTTATCCAAATCCTCAAGCTTGGTGATGAGGTTCTGTGCCTGTTATCGGACAGTACGGTGTACCCGTGTAAAACTAGCGCTTGCAAAAACCAGCATAAACTATTACAAGTCAATAAGCTACATATTTCGACGACAGATCACCCTTCAATTGTAACGGTGTCAAAGGCAATGCCTCACGTGTTACTCAGATTTCCATTTTGTGGCAACAGATCACTCATGGGCCACTTTATATGGCTCAACATCTGTACTACAGGTACTATTGTTGCCAAGTATAAGGATGTACCCCTGTAAATTCGATGTACATTTCCAACCCGATGGCTTAGACTCTTCTGCTGCTGACTGTGGCTAATCCTTTCCAGCCACGTCACGAGCTGCTATTTCTATGCTACTCACTTTCTAAACTACCATCATGACTCAGCTGGGCTTCTTATTTTCTCTTTGATTCGTGAGATGAAGTCTGTTGGCTAACGTAAACGCATCGAAAGCGGCTTAGGCTTTGAGTGTCCTGTAGAAAATTCTCGTGCACAACACCCACTTAGTCCAACATTGCATTAAATTGTATCTCAGTCTGTAACTAGCCACAAAGACTACGTGGGTGTTACACAGGAGAGTTTTGAAAAGCGCACAAAACCTAAGCAACTTTCGGTACACATTCGGTAGGCAACAGACTTCATCTCAAGCAAAAAAGAGAAAGTGTGAAGCATAGCTGAGTCAGGAGAGCAGTTGAGATAGTGACTAGCCCGGAAGTAGCAGCCCGGGACGGCTGGAAAGGATGTGCCATAGTCAGCAGCAGGAGTATAGATGTCGTTGCATAAGAGATTGCATTGCATTACACATTACATAAAATCAGGAAGTAGAGATTGCCTCTGGTGGCCTATGCAGTAAGCCTGAAGCTATTACACGAAGCGTCCTTGGGAAAATACATTGTTAGCCGAGTCTGATCTTACCCTAGGATGCAGGCCATATCATATGTCATCGACATTACATAGTTATATTAATAATAACAATAATAATGTACTTGATAAAGCGCCCTCGGAGAACTTAATCTCTTTGTAGGCGCTTTACATTTGCTGCAAGGGGAAATGCAATTAAATGGTAAGTAAAATCATGCTTGAAAAACAAACAAAATGAATAACATGGTTAGGGGTGACATGCACAGGGTCAGCATGCAAATGTGGTTAGTGGCAGCATGCACAGTGTCAGCACGCATAAGCACGTGAAGGACGAATCATAGGAACCCACTAAATGCTGTCCTAAATAGGTGTTTTTAAGTTCCTTTTAAATGTGGTCAGGTCGTTGTATACCCTAAGCAATGCTGACTCTGTGGAGTGATTAGCTCTAAAGCCAGACTGGAACTTACTAGCAAGGTGTGAGGTTTCGATATATGAGTTTAGCTGGTCTGCCACGACCCGTTGCAGTGTCTTTGATAGAAATGGTAGAAGGGAGACTGGGCGGTAGTTGCTCAAGTTCTCTTGGTCTAGTGTTGCTTTCTTGAGGAGAGGCCTGACTACAGCTTTTTTGAAAGGTGCTGGGACATGACCTGAGGCTAATGACATATTAATGATGTTAGTTATGGCAGCAGCAGATCAATGCAGCGTAGGAGCAGGACAGTGGGAATAGGGTCCAGAGGACTTGTTGTCTTCTTTGATTGCGATACGAACTTTAGGACTAGATCACTAGTGACCTGCTTAAATGCAGACATTGAGGTGCAGCCAGGAACCGAGGAACAGCATTATAGTGGGGAGGTTGTCATCGCAGGGATGGATTCCCTGATCTTGTCTATCTTCTGCACAAAGAATCGAGAGAAGCGATCGGCTAGATCATCACAAAGATCATCAGGTAGTTATCTTCTGGTTCTAAAACTTCCTGAAGCTTCTTGGTAGCTCATATGTTTGTTTTTGATAGATATTAATTAGCAAAGCACAGATTCTACAGGCGTGACCAATAGTTTTCATAAAGATTCCTCAATGCCCTCATGCTTCTGCATGCTGACCAAGATGGCTATTTTTTGTAGGATAAGTCTCGTCAAGATTGAGATTTAGGATATCCTGAATATGGAAATTCACAGAGAGTACACCTGGCAGGCACACACAGTAGACTAAAGAGAAACAGCTTTGATATACTGAAACAAAGTAAAACTAGGTATAAGCTACACCAAGTTACAAGCCAGCATCCCGCCGAGCACAAATCGAGCGATATAAATCTTTATTTTTAGAAAGTCATTAGTAGAAGATGCATCGCCAAGCAAGTCAGAAGCAGCCGACACTGTAACCAATCACCTGCCTGTGTAAACCTGAATGCAATTTCAGACCCAAAGGTCTTGTCAATGCAAATGCAAATGCAAATGCTTACCAAGACTTCCCAAAACTTGCTTACCAAAAATAGGTTCTTAAGATTAGGTAGATTGAGTCCTGCTGTTGTAGTGAGTTTGTTACCACGGAGCTCCAGGGTGTGCAGCCTGCTCAGGACGGCCGGTTGAAGCCCGGATATAGATGCAACTTGGTTGACTAAAATGTATGTGAATACTGGTTATTAAGAAGTTGCTGCCGGCGACAGTCCGTGCGAGTTCTGCCTCATTGTTATCTGCCCCTAGGTGTTAGGTGCTAGCTCTTAGCGGTCGATCCTTTATTTACCTCTACAAGCAGCAGTGGTAGCCGTGGAGGCTCTTCTGCTACTATACAAAATGAGGCTGTTAAACCAACTTACACACACACACACACACACACACACACACACACACATATCTGTACACACACACACACACACACATATCTATATACATACATACACACACACACACACACACATATATACATACATACATATATATATATATACACACACACACACACACACACACACATATATATATATATATATATATATATATATATATATGGGTGTGATACACTACTGAAGTACAATCCCACGAGGGATCTGATGAGCCCACTGAGAGGGAGATGCATCGCACGTGATCAGGTAAAGTTGCTGAAATTTCGGGCATTAGGAAATTATTATAATGTACCGCTAATCAAATGACATAAATATACTACCATCAAAATGCAATTGAATAAGTAAATTAAGTTAAGTCATCACGATTCAACCAGTGAGTGAGGGCATGGTATCACCTTCAGGATACAGCTGGATAGCTGTTTCTTCATGTAAGGTTCTATACATGATGTTCAGACACTGCCACGGGATAAACTCTCGTTGCCTCTCCATGGCTCTTCTATTCTCCTATTTCCCACGGTCTCTCTATTTCTTCCTCTGTCTCTCTCTCTCTCTCTCTCTGTCTCTGTCACTGTCTCCTTCTCTTGCCCTCTCTCTGTCTTGCTGTCTATATGTCTGTCTCTCTTTCTTTGTCGGTCTCTCTGTTTCTCTGCATCTGTCTGTCTAGTAGTCTCTCTCTAAATAATTATATTTAATTCATTTGTATAGCACCCCAAGAAAATCTAATCTCTATTCAGGTGCTTCACATATACCTCGGGGCTCGAGCCCACGACTTCAGTCAGACCTTGGTTGGGGTGAGCACCTTAACCGCTGGACCGAACCATCTCAGTGGGCTCTCCGTCTCTGTGCCTCTCACTCTGTCTCTGTCTGTCTGTCTGTCTGTCTGTCTGTCTGTCTGTCTGTCTGTCTGTCTGTCTGTCTCTCTCTCTCTCTCTCTCTCTCTCTCTCTCTCTCTCTCTCTCTCTCTCTCTCTCTCTCTCTCTCTCTCTCTCTCTCTCTCTGAGTCAGTCATTCATCGTACCTTTCCCCATTTCTCCAAACTCTCAAAATCCCTCTCAGTCTCACCATCTCCATCAGCGTGCACTCTGTAATAGCAGCTGCAGCTTGTTTGGACCAGCCTTGTGTCAACAGTAGCAGTTTCGGTTTCTTTTCCGAATGGGTAAAGCCGCAATCAATCCATACTCATTGTTAGGTGGTTTTGATTCACTTTTTATCTGCGCTTATGCCAAGACAGTTAACAGCGGAGCTTCTCCCACTCCGATTCTCCCCCCACTCCGATTCGCCCACTGGTTGCTCGAGGATTAGAGCTACCATAATACTAAATATACATGCTAATTAATCAAACCACACGTGCCCAAGTAGGCCAAACATCACATCAGGTGTGGCTCCTTGATTTATGCAGAGTCAGGGGGCTGCCAAGGTGCTAAAAAGTGCTGTATGCACTATTCTTTGGTTATGTTACCAGTATACTTTCCAAGTATATGCAGTTTACTCAGAATAACTTAATCAGCCAAAGCTTGGGCTTCACAGGCCTCGGTAGTTTAAGGTGGGCCCCCCCCCCCCGATAGCATGTCCACATCACGTCACGGACAGGTATGTATGCACTTTTGTCACAATGAACGTACAGTTTTCTTCTATAAAAATCCCTTTGTGTTATAGAAGAATGCACATATCTCTGTTTTAAGGACACTGAATCATTAAAATAAGCTGAGTTCTTTGATGAAAAGTCGTGGTCTTTCAACACTAATTTGCTTCCCATCCATTGGCATTAAATGTTCAAACGACCTAACCACACATGCATGCTGACCCTGAGCATGTCAACCCTAATCTTGTTACTTATGTAGTTTATCAAGCATGATACCACTCACCATTCGATCGTGTTTCCTTTGCAGCAAATGTAAAGCATCTAGAAAGAGATTGAGCTCTCTGAGGGTGCTTTATCAAGTGCATTATTATTATTATTATAGTATTATTAAACGAAGAACATATCTTGCATTGAATAACAGACCGGGAGATCACACTTAAAGTTGTTAGAAAACTGAGTAGCTGTGAAGGGAGTACTGTGAAGAGCAGTGGGAGAACAGTTGAGAGCATCGGTCATATGACAACAGACAGCGATGTCATACACAACTCATGCGATTGAGTCTTGAAGTCTAGGGCTTGCAGCACGAGGGGCATCTATCAACAACAGATGGTTACCGAAACACAAGCACGATTAACTGTTGCTTCAAGAAAGCCGAGAAGATAATCTGAGAGATGCATTGCCATAGCAGCTCGGCACCTAGGTATGACAAACACTGGTAGTAGGAGATCCGGGGGAAATAGTGCGAGAATCTCGGCCAGAACCAACGGTTTGAATGAGAACCTTTGCCAATTCTCCAGTGATCAAATCATAGCCAAGTTCTTAAAATTGAAGAACAGCAGCATTACAGCCACGATAAGGACCAGGATACAAGTGACAGGATCTTATTTTTGAAAGTCTGGCCAATGCAACTCTGTTGGAACAGGAAGCAGGTGACAATTGTTGTCAGCAACAGCAGGTAAACGTATTACTTTCCGATAATGAAAACAGAGTGAGAACAAAGAAACCCTTCGAAAACCCAGTTGTCATCAAAAGGAACAGCCCAGGCATGCAGCATTGAACGATCGCCTTATCGTTGTAAATGATAATTGCTAGGTCAATGCAATCTACGACTGGGCAGACTGTTGCTATGTGATACTGCCTGAAAGAACATACAATCTGAAGATCTGCACCCATTTGATTATTAAAATGGCTGCCTAGCTCGAATGGCATGCAAGTGTAAGACCTGTCCATCGGCAAAAGCTGAAGCAAATGGCAATGCACTGGTGGTGGGCTGGCTGTAACAGTTATCGAACTCAACCTGGAGCCAAAGGGATCCCTACCACGAATTGCAAGTCCAAGTCGTGCAAGTAGTTAGGTATTCATTGAAGCTTAATATCTATTTGGGTCAGGCCTAAAGTCGCACATATTAGCATGGAACAACATACCGTTGATACTATCGAAATGAATATTCATTCTGCATGCATAGAAAATGAGGAATGTAATGTAATTTCACGAGCATATACTAACTGTAGGAGCTAAATTGTTTGTTATTATTACTATTAAAATAAATTCCCTTATCACAATGCTTGCGTTAGAGAGCTGTTATGCATATACAGTATACGTTAGAGTCGATATAATTCAGTGGTTCATGATGAATCCAGAAAGGCAAGTCGCATAACTTGGTGGTTAATGCACATACTTTGTGAGACAAATTACAGCATATGACATGTTTGCAGCAGCTACCCGTGTGTGTGTGTGTGTGTGTGTGAGTGTGTGTGTGTGTGTGTGTGTGTGTGTGCGTGTGTGTGTGTGTGTGTGTGTGTGCGTGTGTGTGTGTGTGTGTGTGTGTGTGTGTGTGTGTGTGTGTGTGTGTGTGTGTGTGTGTGTGTGTGTGTGTGTGTGTGCATGTCACAAAGCCTAGTTGCAAAGGCTTGCTAGAGCTCGTGTAGGAGGCACTTATATAGCAAGTGCAGTAAGTTCAGTTCCTACACGACTACATCTTTTTGAATGAGAATATCCTCGTGTCGATGGATGATTGTTACATCATGAGGACTGCACACTTTTTACAATACAAGAACATAACAAGCAGCAACCGCAATCAACCATGAGCCATGAGCCTCATCTTGCTGCTTTGGGTGTCATTCCCCATAGAACTACAACTCATGAAATCAGCAATTATGAAAGGCTACCATCAAACCAAACAGAATACTTAGATTCGTTAATCCTTTGGTTCTTTGCCTCAAAAAGGCACACTGTTCGCCGTTCATCATTCAAAATAGCCGTAATCAGTAGCTACCATGCTCATTAGCTGGAATGGCAGAAATGAGATTCACGGAAAAAATAGAGGTCATTTCGTGTCAGTCTACTCTTTTAACGAATATTCTGTCTTAACACATAGGTTTAATGGCTATGGATAACATTTAGAAAGTACCTATTGTAATTACATACGGATGATCCAGTTTGCAGCAATGCATAGTAGACGCTCATTTTAGTCATCCATTAGAGGACGACAATCTTAAAATTAAATATACCGTAATCATTGAAGGGGGCACAAACAGCCATCAAATGCACATTTTCCATGAACTCGATGCATAATCCAACCCATCATACATGTGGATGTGGAATCAATATTACTTACTGTGCAGATATGATCAAGCTCGTCAAAAAGTGAATGATGGTCACTGCTTCAAAAACTCGGTACGAGCTGGCATGCTGTCGAGGTTTGGGCTGATCGGGCTTTAAAAATGTGGCAACAGGATGTGCTGGTCTAACACAGAAGATGATCTATCGCAGCAGGGAACTTCGAGGTCTCTTCACACTGTTGGCTATCGGCTATTCCTTGGCACTGCAGTACAGCTGCTTACATGCATGTTCCAAAGTGACCTTTCGTTAGACGACCACATCAGCTCCACAATCAAGTCTGCCTACTTTCAGCTACATAACATTGCTAAAATTCGGGGTTGTTTAGACATGGATACTACATCTAAGCTGGTCAATACATTTGTAACATCCTGTCTTGACTTCTGCAACTCACTGCATGCTGAACTACCAGCATATGCAATCAGGCGCTTACAGCTGGTGCAAAACTCCCCAGCTGGGCTTGTCTGTTGTGAGCATCGCAGTTGTCACATAATACCACTTCTTGCCGACATGCACTGGCTACCAGTCAAGCCACGGATCGACTTCAGGGTTCTGTCGCTCACTTTTAGGTCCCTTCATTCTTTGGCTCCAGCCTACCTATCAGATCTACTCCCCCACCAGGCCAAGCATCGTACCACCTGCATTTCGGAAACTAACTGTTTACCTATACCTCGTACAAACCTCAAATCCTTTGGAGACAATGCCTTTAGTTCATATGCTCCCAAAGCCTGGAACTTACTCCCGACTTTCGTCACGACATCCGTTGACTTGACCACATTTAAAAAGAAATTAAAAACACCTATTTATGACAGCCTTTAGTAGATCCCTGTGATTCGTGCTTAATGCGCTTATGCGTGCTGACACTGTGCACGTAGCCACTAACCACACTTGCATGCTGACCCTGTGCATGTCACCCCTAACCATGTTATTCATATTGTTTATCAAGCATGATATCACTCACCCTTCGATCGTGTTTCCTTTGCAGCAAATGTAAAGCGCCTAGAAAGAGATTGAGTTCTCTGAGGGCGCTTTATCAAGTGTATTATTATTATTATTTTTATGCAACAACTTTACCGTTTACCCATCATCGTCGGCAAGAGCTAAAACAAAAATAATGAGCAGGGTTTTCTTTGCCTCTTTTGTCTTGCGTAATATCAGCTGCAGTGCTTCGGCATGCTGGTGCACCCAGGACCCAGCGGGATGAAGATAACATAACGAAGGACCTGGCGTAGGGGGCTTTCAGTGGGGGTTGGCAGTAGTGTCATCCCAGGCTATGTAAACACCATCTGGAAGGCTGCCAGCACCGTGCACACCCCGGACTGTTGTCGTAGAATTCCAGTTCACCGTGACACACCGGCCACAGAGAGACAGGTGGCAAAATGGTGCTCATTCACCATTACTGAATGGAGGAGCCAGCTGGGCTGCCTGCATATGCAGCCTGCATATGCAGCCTGCGGTGAACAAGGTCTGCATTGGCCGATTGCCCGATCGATCCGAAGCGAATGCAGCCGTCCAGCACAATCCCAAGACGAATCCCACGAGGGGGCCATGCTGGGGGAAGCCATGATGTACTTGAGACCCGTTCTACATGCTCTTCCTAGCGGATCATGCACTAATCTTTACACACGGCCGGCCGTGTGGGCATGAGATTGTGTTTTTTGGCAGGAGTATCCATTAGCAGTTCCCGTATTAGTGGACTCGGGAACTGAGCGAGTCATAATCTGAGCTTTTCACATGCTTGTCGCTACATGAACGATAGCGGCAAGAGAGAGAGAGATAGAGAGAGAGAGAGAGAGAGAGAGAGAGAGAGAGAGAGAGAGAGAGAGAGAGAGAGAGAGAGAGAGAGAGAAAGAGAGAAAGAGAGGCAGTAGTGAGTGTTGACGTGGCTGTAATCTAGAAATTTATTGCTTGCCTGCTGAGGCTACTCCTTGCACATGTTCCACTGCATTCTAATGTACAAGAAGCATTGCAACCATGGCATGGAGAATGACTGCCTGGTCGGGCTGCCTTAACGTCGAGTTTCAGTCAACTTTAAACAGCTCAGCCTTGACATCTGACTGTAACCTTGAGGTGCAGAAATGTTACTTATCTCAGCATATCTGCATGTATTTGCTTCTCTTATCAGCTAAGCCTGTTTGAGACAACCCATTAGATCAGCCATGCCTTCGGGCAGTAAATTTTACCACGGCTCACTTATATTAATAAGTGTGAGACCGGTTAATTTAACAGCCTCTTTTAGCAGCAAAAGAGTTCAAGTGGCTTTCATTGCACTTGCAGAAGAAAATTCTTAACTACTTACTGGAAGACTCAATCCCTTGACCTAGGTCAGGAAGTGCTAGCACCACGCTACCTGGCTAAGACCTGCTGGCACTGCCCCAAAGTTGTTTGCAGAGCACTTCGGGCCCACAGCTAGTTTCATTCATAACAAAAAACTCTGCAATCATCAGAACTATTAGCAGGTACCGTTGGGCCACTAAAGAAAGATTTCTCAACTATCTGATTCAGCTTATTCGAACGGATCAACCGGCCAAGTGACAGTGAGACAAATGATCATGGTCTTGCTATCAGGTCAAATCATTTGCCCTCTCGACGATGCCAGCAATGATCCCTCGATTGGATTGCAGCGTTTCCGTATATAGATGCCCCCCAAACAGCACGCCAGAGCTAGCAGCTTTTGGTTAACGAAACGACAAAAGGGTGCACTGTAAAAATGGGTTCTATGAAACCGTCACACCCAGCGATGCCACTTCCAGCAAGCAAAGGTCAGATAGGGAGAAGCATGCCTTCCACCGCCTAACCCAGCTGCCCACCCATGAACAGCTCAGAACCGAGGACTCGCCACTTTGCCGAGGACAAAGCTCTGTCCCGTGATCAGGGTTCAGTCGGGCTGCCTTGCTTTAAAATCAATGGACCGAGCAGGAACACAGACAATCTGGGACCGAGTGTCGCCAGGGTAATAATAATAATAATAATAATAATGCACTCGATAAAGCACCATCAGAGAAATTAATCTCTTTCTAGGTGCTTTACATTTGCTTGCAGGGTACTCTTGGTCCGATCACCAGCTTACGTCAGCACCAGCAGCAGCAGAGGCAGAGCAGGCAGGTGGCTTAGCAGTGGCAACAGAGTCAGTCCAGGCATGTTCCGCTCACCAGTGAGAGGGTGGGGGAAGGGGTGTGGTCATGCTCTCCCACTCTGGGGCTAAGGTGCTCGCCTTTAACGACCGAGGTCGTGGGCCCCTGATTCATGTGCGAAGCGCCTGGATAGAGCATTAAGTTCAGGTCGTGGGTTCGAGCCCTGCTGTGGGCAATCCTTTATTGCCACTGCAATCGGCATAGCAGTTAAGGCTCTTTTGTCGCTAGCTAAGCAAGTGAGGCTGCTGAATCAGCTGTACAAACTAATGATATTGCTTAGTTGCTTTTTCGATGGCCGTTAAAAGCTACATGCATGGCAAACACAGCAGCAGTTGCTAAAGAGGGGCACTGTCGTCTAGATCAGCCAATCAGGCATCACACTCACAGTTCAAGGTTAGCTGCTCGAGCAGTGGATGGTTGACACCCTCGGTAGCCACAATCTTGTTGTAGCTGAAGCTGGCCTGCTGCAAGTAGGGCAGCTGGTCGAGCTTGGCAGACGTTAGCAGATTATTGTCGGCCTTCAGGCTGAGCAAGTGTGACAGGTGATTGAGGCACGATATATCCTTGATGCTGTTTTTCGAGATGTCCACATATCTCAGGTGGATGAAATTCTGGAGCACGGCAATGTTGGTGAGCTCCCTGAGATAACGTATCGTTATCATTGGACACACCTCACATACGGCTTAGCCGCAGAGCTCAAACCGATAAACACAATTGTCACATGTATCTGCTGCTAGTCACTGTTCGTCGAAATGAGGATTGGATGCGGTATATGCCGAGGTGAGGCAGGCTGGACAGAAGACATCAGAATGAAGGTGCAGAGTTTTTTGAGTCACAAAATGTTGCCAAGTAAAGCAAAAATACCTACGTGTGCATGCATTTTCTTGTTTATCCACACTTTACGACCTGCACACAAGTACCATACCGGAAAACTCATGCAACAGAAGGTGAGGACTTGTTGGCTTCACTATCGCCACTAGTCCAGCATAAGGTTGTGCAAAATTTTCAATCTTTACGGCTCGAAACGATTTCCTTAGCAGATCTTGCTGAGCTCTCTGTTCCGACTGTTCGGGCGTTGACACAATCTGCCCTGCAGTGGCTTTCAGTAGCTGAGGATGAGACCACAAGTTTAGGGGCCAAGAAACCTAAGCGATCTTCTAACTTGAAAATAGCCAAATAGCGACATCAAAATCCCAGGCAGCAAGCAAATACGACAGTCGCGTGCTAACAGCTATCCTCATCACAATCTCTAATGCAGCCTTCGATGCTGCAACCGATCTCGTAGCTTATGTGCATCCCTATCCCTTTGGGTGGTTATGTGAATAGAAATTTTACGTCGACGACCAGTACGTCTCCTCGGAGTGTTTCTTTTATAAAAGCAGCCTAGTTTAGGCAAAGCGTTTCGGTAATTCACGTAAGCACTTCGGATCGATGATCTGTGAGAAGATGGCAAATGTCAGCAATGTCGTTATGGGAGGGGCACAACGTCATACAATCTTCCACGATTCGTCTTGCTGTGATCGCGTACGTTGTGGTTCTATCAGCTATTTCCTATAGTCCTGGGGGTTCTCTCGAGCATAGTGTAGCTGAAAGCTGGTGGGGTGCCACTGCCACTGCAAGTACTTCTCACGTATCAGAATGTGACCAAAGAAGGGCAAAATGAGGTAGGGATCAAATACATGCACCAGCACAACACCATAGCCGACCAGGAAACATATGCAGACTGCGTGGCTCCAGAAAGACCAGATGACCATTACAGTGCTCCTGCTAGTGTGCACGGCAAGACATCGGGCGACTGCAGACGCACAGCCTTGTGCGCAACCACTGAAAAAGTAAGCCCATAAAATACAATTCATAGCATCGAAGGCTTCGGCAGGCGCTCAAAGTCTACATGCACCCAACCAAACAGCAGTGCAGGACACTTTGGGACTGTTTTTTGTCAACCTAAGATGCACATTCTAGCTGAAATGCCAGGCCTTCCCACGAGGGCTTCTCTGAAATGACAAGCTTAAGATAATTAGTTTAGCATCAGGCAAACACTCTGGGTGGTGAGTATAAGTAGGTGTATAACTCCACAATACTAAAGATCAGAGCAAAAGGGGTGCCTGTTTCTCTGCAATCGTGGGACTAAATTATTCTTAAATAATTATGAAATGCAAGAGGTACACAGATGAAATTCAAGAGGTGAAAGGCCGATAAATGGTTAATACTGACAGAAGTTTGATAATAAAAGGCTCTTTCGTTTTATTAATATTAAAGTGACCATTAAGAGCTTGAGCAGACTTAATAATAATTTTAACAACATTTTTTAATTTATATAGCAACCCCACAGAAAGAGCTTAATTTCTTAGTTTATGCTGGAAAATAAGCATGTCATCCAATTAGTCTTATTAACTTACACAATTCCTTCATGCAAAAGCAAGGACGGTAAAAACATGCAGATTCTCAACGTGCATGAGCAAAAATAACATAAATAAAGTGTGCAACGTTGACGGAAAAGAGTTTTGAGCACATTAGTACTAATAAATAATAATCACGATAAAAATAAAGTATTTGCACAGCACCCCAAGAGTGCTACTAAATCTCTTTTTCGAGGCACTTCGAATTCGCTGCAGACAGGAAGCGAACCAGCTTATTAATTAATGCTACTAGGAGCGGGCCTCGGCGAACAAAGGGCAACTGGCATGGACGGAAGCAAGTTCAGCAAGGCCCGTGCGGGTTTATAGCTTTGCTTTAAATGCTGTCCGGTCAGGGGATGTCGCGACGTCCGTCGGGAGAGGTTTCCAGGCTGTAGGTGCACAAGAACTGAAGGCACGGTGTCCGAACGCTTCACGGGGGCGGTTAGAGATTAGAGGCCAGAGGTCGCTTAGAGGCCAGAGGTCGCTTAGAGGCCAGAGGTCGCTCGAGCGGCTCGAGTCAGAGGAGCAGCTCGGTGGTGGAGTAAGTGTTCCATCCAGATACACTGAGCGCTGGATGATGAAGAGAACAACGAGGGAAAGAAGAGGATGGAGCTTAACTCGAGCAGAAAGCAAAACCGCAGGCATGATTGGACAGGAGATACCACATATAAGCTGGTCCATCCCTTTGTGACATCCCGTCTCGACTTCTGTAACTCACTTCTGCTTGCTGAACTACCGACGTGCATGCAGTCAGGCGCTTACAGCTGGTGCAAAACTCTGCAGCAAGGCTTGTCTGTCGTGAGCGGAGCAGTTGCCACATCACACCACTTCTCGCCGACCTGCACTGGCTACCAGTCAAGCAACGCATCGACTTCAAGGTTTTGTCGCTCACTTTTAGGTCCCTTCATTCTTTGGCTCCGGCTTACCTATAACATCTACTCCCTCACCAGACCAAGCATCGTACCGCTGGTTTTCGAAACCTAACTGTTTACCCATACCTAGTACAATGCTCTAATCCTTTGCAAACCAAGCCTTTAGTTCTATGCTCCCAAAGCCTGGAACTCACTTCCCACTTGTGTCATGACATCTCCTGACTTGTCCACATTTAAAAAGAAACTAAAACACATCTATTTATCACAGCATTTAGTGGTTTCCTGCGATTCGTCATTTTTGTGCGTAGGCATGCTGACACTGTGCATGCTACCACTAACCAAACTTGCATACTGACCCTGTGCATGTATTTTGTATCTCCGTCTGTAACTCCACAAAGTCATAAAGACCATGTGGGTGGTACGCAGGAGAGTTTTGTATAGCGCACTCACAGCCTAAGCGGCTTTTGGTACGCATTCGGTAGCCAACAGACTTCGTCTCAGGCAACAAAGAGAAAGTGGGAAGCATAGCAGAGTTAGGAGAGCAGTTGAGGTAGTGAGTAGCATGAAAGTAGCAGCTCAGGACTGCTGAAAAGGATGTGCCATAGTCGGCAGTAAGAGAGTAGTTGTCGTTGCGTAAGAATTGTGGAGGCGAGTTCCACAGTGTATGACCTGCAGAGCTAAAGCTTCTGTCGCCAACGGTCTTTAAGCGGACGAATGGGTCAGCTAATTTATTGTCCACACGGGACCTGAGGGCGCGAACAGGCTGAAACTGATGCAGAATCCCTAAACATGTTATTCTTGTTTATTGAGCATGCTACTACTAACCATTCGATCGTGCTTCCTTTGCAGCAAATTTAAAGTGCCTAGAAAGAGATTGAGTTCTCTGAGGGTGCTAGAGCAAATGTATTATTATTATTTTTATTATTGCATCGGCAGAATGGCACTTTGGATAGTGACTGAAGACCTATGAACTGCGATTGCTGCAACAAACCTTTTGAAAAGTGCTAACCATTCCTGGCAGCTATGTAATCAACGGGACGTGAATGTGAGTATTGCACCAACACAAGTGGGGAGCTATAGAGTGAAGAGAACATAGACTGCACATGTATTCCAATGGTAAGATTTATTTGTTGCCGAGAGTCGACAGAGCATTCAGACGTAATTTATTAGAGCTTGCAAAAATGACACTCACCCGATGCACACGCGAGCCACCAAATTGACTACTCAACGATCATTCTCATGCTTAAATACCCTATCTGCACTGCAGTTAATGGGCGACTTTTAGGCAGTTGTAATAGGTTTACGTAGACATAGCGATAGCTGCATAATGTTTACGCAGATAGAGCCAGGTAATTAGACAGCCAACTTTCATGGTTTGTCCTCTCACACATCCAATCGACATACATTCAAAAGAGTATGCTTTGCAATCCAATGATACTCCTGTATAGCTGATGAACTCCTCTCGCTGATGCGAATCGGTCCCCACTGTATATCCCACCATAAATGCATCCAGAACTTCCTTGTGGGCTGGCGGCTAGTGAAACACAGACCTGCGGTCTACCAGGTACTCGTTATTGACCGAATACCGTGGCGGTTTTGCAATCGTGTATACCCTCATGGCACACAGACGCGATTAAGACAAAACCACGTTTGATTTGGATATTTATCTAGAATCATATAATATTAAACCAATTGATTCCTAAACTTTCTGTTTGGTTGATGTGGAGCAGTATCCATGAAGATTTGTAAGATGTGAGTAGGGTGGAGCTTTTCTCATTCTCTCATATATTGCAGGCCCGACTAATGTGCCCAAGTAAAAAAAAAAAGGAAATTTAAACCAGTCAGCGTGATAGTTTTGCTCTCAAAACACGTCTAGATATTCCTGCTCCACGAAATCTGAACTTCTTTACACATTTCTTCGGGTATTCGGGTTGAGCTATGGATCGCTCGACAAAACAATGCCTTGAAGAACCACGCTTGCTTATACAATATTATGCCTTTGTATATTTGCCAATCACATTAGAAAGTATCTGGAATATTTATTGCTCTATATGAAAGTCCAAAGCTTGAGATTACGACGTAAAAAATGTCAGAATAGCCCACGGCATCGTGCACTCAGTTACCTAGTAAGGCGACACCTGGGTGCACAAGGCTATTCAAAGCCGGCGGCACGGCGTTGGGGAGAACGTGACGAACGTTTAGATTTAAGGGATTTCAATATTTGTATAAAACTTACGCACAAATCTCCGACGTTATAGGCAATCTTCGCGGCATCGCGACAAAACTACACTGACCTCCGTGATAATAGACGTGACGGGTGCTGCAGAGGCATTTTTAACGTGCAAGCAACCACTATACTTACTTTTCATGCACATCCAGCCTAACGTAAGCATGTGCGAGACCGTCGCCCGTTTTGCACAGCAGCGACAAGCACTCGCCCGCCAACTCCACCGTAAGCGGTACATCAGCTACAGCCTACAATCGAACCGGAAATCGGTTGACCGCAGGAAAAGGCGCAAGCAAACCGCCAGCAAACCCATTTCAATACAGAGCCAAGCAACCCACTTCTTCTTCTCCATGTTCTTCTTCTCCTGCTTCCTCCTCTTCTCCCTCTGGGCGCTGCTCCTCCTCAGGGGCAGTGTCCTCCGTGTCGGACATTCTACCGCGCCACACGCACCGTTGAAAGTACCACGCTTGCGGTAGCTTGGCAACAGCTCTCGGCACTGGTCAGCTCTTTTGTACAGGAGAGTGCGAAGCATCATAACTCAGCAATTGCATTCTATGTTATTATCTGTCCATATACTTCCAAGTGAGAATTTTATTGGCCCAAATCGCAGCAGTAGCAGTCGCGAAGGCCGCGGGCGTGCAATCGAGCACAGCCAGGAAGTCAAGACGATGGTATCCGGGACGCCGCCAAATCGCGTGCTTGTGTGCGGCGTCCCAGTCGCGAGATATGGCCGACCGAGCTACATAACGCCATGTTTGCATGAATAAGCATTGCTTTAAAAAAAAATACGACAAACTTGAATGCGTTTTCAGCTCGAGGAAGCGCCTGCCAACTTCAGGAACGCGCACGCCGCTGCAGTCGTCCGGGGAGAGCTCCGCACGCTCTGGCCGAGTCGCGCGCGCTCGCGTGTCGTTGCATACATAATTTATTTCACCTCACCTCAATACTTTCCGAGTTGCCGAGAGAGAGAGAGAGAGAGAGAGAGAGAGAGAGAGAGAGAGAGGATAATTTTCCAGCGGACGGGACCGCCGCTTATCCTGAATCGTGTTACCGGTTTTCGTGGAGGCATCGGTATCGCAGGGGTACGCGATAACCTCGTGGACGCCTCCAGCCATGCTCAGGTCAATCTGACACTAGCTTCGCGCATCGTGGATTACGCTATGCCAAACCATTTGTGATGAATGCGAAGCTACGAGTGATGTAAGATTGTAGATATAAACGGCTGTCGGTCACGTGGGGAGCCCTTACAGTATAGGATATCTCGGGGCTCAGTTTTAAGCCCACTTCTTTTCGTTTTCTTTAACTCTGCGCCAGGCCGATATCGTCACCAAACACGATGTCGGCTTTCCTTTCTACGCCTACGACACTCGGCTTCACTTATCATTCGACCCTAATAGGACTCGCCCCTCAGCCTCACTCACTTCCCCTGCTGCCTACATTGACAGACTAAAAATAATAATAATACATTTTATAGCGCCTTTATACAACTTAATCTCTTTCTAGGCACTTTACATTTGCACTTGGATGACCGCTAACTTTCTGAAGCGTAAACCTGTAGGTTGGTCTTACCATTATTGTGTTACATTACATTACATCATTTGTCATGAGCAAACCTAGGGTCAGCCTCCCCCCTGGGTCTTAGCACAGAGGGTGAGCCACGATGGCACACTAAGTAAGGCGGTTGCTTTTCACGACCTCGATCCAGTAGTCGTGGGTTCAAATCCTGCAGTAGGCGATCCTTTATTGCCACTGCAAGAAGCAGTAATAGCCGTAAAGGCTCTTCTGTCACTATACAAAAGAGGCTGCTAAATCAGCTTGTATTTTGTGTGTGTGTGTGTGTGTGTGTGAGAGTGTGTGTGTGTGTGTGTGTGTGTGTGTGTGTGCGCGCGCGCTCGCGCGTGTGTGTGTAATCTAACAAAGCTGTGCACTAACTGCATCCCGTCGAAAGGCCGAGTAGCTGGCCAGTCGGCGGAATCTGAGCTGTAGCCACCAGGGCTGACTTGAGGCACCGTAGCACTGTGGCTATGGTCAGTGCGAATGGGAAGCGCTGGGCTTGCAGTCCCCTTGTCTGGGTCGCGGGGATGCACTCCGAACGTGCATGTGCATGCCTGGGCCGCCACTGAGATATCCGTAGGCCCTGCTTGCAGCTGGCACCGCACTGGGAATAGCCTGTCATTCAACTAAGTGACGGATTTCTGTTGCCCCATCTTTGGACACAAAGTGCGTTTTCCTAATCCTAATCACACCAAAAGTAAATAGAAAATAGCTTATTTTCTGCAAAGGACGTCTGCTTCCGGTGTCAGAACGGTGATATTTTGAAATTCTCGGGTTTCGCTGGTAGACGTGATCCAGCCGTCGGGTGTGGCTGTGCATGCTACCAACTGAAACCGACTGGCCACCACAGCGGCAGCAACTTCAGCATAGTGGACCCTTTAAAGCGTCGGCCTGGCGAAAGCGCTCCTCTTATCGTGTATCCGAACATGCCTTCATCCGTCGCCCTCTAGTGCCCTGGGCTCTTTTTACCCACCCCTCCGGAGAGAGGGATCAGTCGTCTATAGGAGAGAGAGCAGCAGCAAGTCAGACATCGAGACGCACATATTTCAGATCCAGATTCCAAATTTGCCGGTGCGGCCGAGGTGAGTAAGCCATAAATCTTCAACCAGAAGGACCTCAACGATCTGATTAGAGACCCTGGTATAACGAGCCCAACGCTTAGCTTCCGACATCTAGGCTCTTGGAATGGAACTTTCTGGATGGCCACAGCGGACCGAGTTCTCTGCAGACAAGACCAATAAGCGGCCGTAGGCCCTGGGACGGTGCCGACGCGGCCACCGCGACGCTGATGCCACCACGACGCGGCCACCACGACGCTGATGCCACCACGACGCGGCCACCACGACGCGGCCACCACGACGCGGCCACCACGACGCGGCCACCACGACGCTGATGCCACCACGACGCTGATGCCACCACGACGCTGATGCCACCACGACGCTGATGCCACCACGACGCTGATGCCACCACGACGCTGATGCCACCACGACGCTGATGCCACCACGACGCGCTTCAAGTAAGCAAGCCTCGTCAAAAAGTCTGTCAGGGCTCTAGACACTGAGTCAGCAGCTTTCCTGAACCTCCAGCATGTTCTTACACAGCTAATGGTGGCAGCAGGTGGGACCATAGATACAGAAGATCATAGTGCGACGAATTCGCCAAGAAGCTGAAAGAGGAGAGGGAATGCTACTCCAGCCATGCCGCTGCAGCGGTTCTTGGCATTCCGGGTAGTCGCACGGAAATCAGCTGGAACAGCTGTGAGCAGCTGGTTCAGGCTCTCATAAAGAGCTATGTCGAAATGGAACGCAGAATGTCCCTGTAAGTCCACATCGTTGATGCTCAGCTTGACTAATGCAAAGGGAGAACATGGCAGCTTACTCGGAGAAGCAAGGCGTTCGATTTCACCAGGATATAATGGGCTGTGGATGGCGTTATTAAAGACGGTATAATGAAGACATACGGTTGTGCATTATGTTTGGAGCTTCTTCGACAAAGGGATTTGCAGTATTTCCTAAGACTTCAAAATTAATACAGGTTAACTTTTATTCACTTGCTGTTCTTTATGGCTAAATGTGAACCGCACGTCAGGTTTCTCATCGGAAGTGGATAATTCAAATTAATCATTGCCGAGCCGGATTAATCCAGAGGTTAAGGTGCTCGCTCCGACCAAGGTCTGGCTGAGGTCGTGGGCTCGATCCCTGAGGCATATGCGAAGCGCTTGAATAAAAATTAAGTTCTCTTGGGCGCTATGCAAATGACTTATATTTTTTAATCATTGTCCTGGTCACAAAAGCAAAGCTTTTGGAAAATAATGGCTATTTTCTATACTTCTGAGGCATAAACAATAGGAAATAAAATTTATTACTAAGGGACAAAAAAACGTGATATGCAGTGCATTATTCAAAAGGTATCCATCCTCGCTCAAACGCAGTGCAGTTTATCTCCATATGTAACCCTACAAAGCCACAAAGACTAAGTGGGTGTTACGCAGGAGAGTTTTCAATAGCGAACTAAAAGTCTCAGCGGCTAATTGTACTCATGCGGTGGCCAACAGGTTTATTCTCACTCAGAAAAAGAGACAGCGAGAAGCATAGCTAAGTCAGGAGAGCAGTCAAAAAAAGTGAATAGTATGGAAGTAGCAGCTCAGGATGGCTGGAATGTGATGCGCCACAGTCACCAGCGAGAGGCACTCCGTTGCTAAAGAATTGTGGAAGTGAGTTCCCACAGTCTAGAGTCTGCAGAGCAAAAGCGTCTGTTACCAACGGTCTTTAAGCGTAGGAACGGAGCACCTAATGTATTGTCTATAGAGGACCTGAGGGCACGAGGAGGCTCAAATTGGCCACCAACTCAGCTTAGGTATGAAGGAGCCAAGCGATGACAGGCCTTACGGGTAAGGAGTTCACTCTGCATCGATTGATCGACCATCGAAGCCATCGAAGCTCCTTCAGCAAAGGAGACGCACGGCTGAACCTCTTCGATTTGTCAGCTAGCTTTGCGAGGCCGTATTCTATCCCAAGCCGGTCGGAAGTACAGTACAGCTTACATCGCGTCCGTACCCGCCCGTCGCCATCGCTCCCATCCGTCGCATTCCAATGCAGCCCGTCCACTCCTCTCCTCGACCACACTCAAGCTATATAAAATCGCTGTTTGCAAAATCCCGCCGCCGCTCCCGTCCGCCGCTCCGCCCATCCCCCCCGCACCGATTCGTTCGTCTTCCTCTATCCGTCCAGCCAAAATATGCTGCAAATAAAGGATACAGGATACAGACGAAAAACGTTACACGGGTTCAACTCGTGAAAGCGTTCGAGAGTACCTACAACCAAACTATTGCATAGCAAACGCGTACTTGTAAACGAACGCCTGTACTGCTGCTACGCTGGGCTTGCTTTTTGCAGGCTAAACGTGCGCTGTGAGTCACGAACGCGTGCGGTCGAAACAGTCCACGTTCTAAAACGTGTATAAAGAGAGCCACCAGACACACGGCTTTGGAGGAGCAAAGTTTCCAGGTGTAAAACACTTATTCACTAGTGCGTAATAAATAGTTCTCTTATTTCCTTTTGACATTTTATCCCCCTAAGGCGGGATGATTACATATTTCTACGATTTGAAAAAATTCTTGCATTCTGCTTCTGCTTTTGAAGATTCGTGAGAGCGTGTACGATGCGCGACCCTTCTTTTTATATACTGAATGCGATTTTCTGCGATTGCTCAGTAATGAATCTGCTGCACAAGTCATTGCTGGGAAAAGCATTCGCTCACCAGATTGCTAATTTAATATTGGTTTTCTACATGAGCCAAATAATGACTGCCGAGATATTTATTGCGGTACCTGAATTATAATGGCTCAGAACCGGCAATGATTCAATATACGGTTAGGCGGTACAAAATAATAATGATAATATAAGGTCGCTTGTACAGCGCTTTAAGAGAACTGAACCTCTATCCACCCACAGCAGCATGTACAAGCAAGCAAGTACTCTGCTTAGGCCACGTGCTAAACCAACGTGAAGAAACTCGTGGGCGCCGGTTAGTAATACCTCCAGCTAGTAACACGCATTCAATCGTGTACAGATAAGCACGCATAGCACACCTGAACCAAGAAAGTCAATTTCACTTAAACGAAGGGAGAGCTGACAGAGACGAATGCGTCTTTAACTGAGACTTGAAAGATGAAAAGCCATTGCGTGCAGTGAGTGACCTTGACCTGCGTGTAAGTGACCCTAACCTCAAACGAGCTTCTGACTTTCGGTGCATATGAACTGAAGGCTCGGATCGCCAGAAGACTTCGATTTATTTCGTGGGTGAGCTACAAGACAAGATGCTGAGGAGTTGGTCGTGCAAGAGCGCACCGGAGCAGAGATCAAGGTCGTGGATAGGTGTATGCCGATGCAAGCGACTGAACTGTGACCTGTAAGCCACCCTGAGGATCTTGAAATGGATTCGATGCTTGATAGGGAGCCAGAGAAGCTCTCAGACACGGCGGATGAGGCAGCTACACCATTGACGACATTGACCCGACCCGAGTCGGTCGATGAGCCTTGCACTGAGAGCTGCAGACGTGCTGGCCCGAAAAATCTGCGAGTTGTACAAAATCGCGGCCAGAAGAACAGGGCAAGATTAATATGAGGAAACAGTAAATGTGCTAGATTGTGCATGCTGCCACCTCGGTCGGACTACTAGGTGCTGAGTAGCATGTACAATTAACGTGTTTGGCGGTTTCACATGGGTTCGGAAACAGTTGCGGTTTTCGAAGGATAGTCTTTGGTAGCATAATCAGAAGACGGTGAAGTAAGGTTTTGGATGTGCGAGATACACCTCTCTAGAAAAATGCATCTTAACAACTGTGTCGGATGCTAGTTTGGGAATATTCAAGGTTTGAGACTTCTTGTTTTGCACATGCACATAAACAGGCCAGACCTGGTTTGAGAGCATACGAGAAATCACTAGTGCAGTCAGAGTAAGAAACCAGCTCTCTACGTTTCTTGATGAAAAAAGAGCCACAGAGCACTACAACGCTGCTTTAGAAGTCATGGCAAACACATGAGATGCTCAACCGCGGTGACCTGCATGGGTTACAATGTGCTCCCTGAAATTACAAAACGGTAGTTTAATATAGTGTAAGTATTTAGCAAACTGAGATAGTTAAAACCTAGGACACAATTTAAAAAATTATTTAATTCCTCGTTTACCAGAAAATGATGTTCGATTTTTTCTTTCCACCGCGTCATCGAATTTTAGCATCTCTTCGAACCATATCAAACCTAGGTTGTGAATGCTCAAATTAGCATGCATGCTGACGAAATGCCCAACACGGTTGGTGAAATAACTTTTTTAGAGTCGGATACTACATGCACCTAGTAAATCCTACTTCGCAGTGCTCCGACGGTACTAGAAAAGAATATCTGTTGAGAAAGGTGACCATATCGGTAGCCGGAAATTGCCCCAGTTACTACAAAACAGGGTCATTTCGCATATTTTTTACCTGGTAAGATAACTTGGTTGATAGCATGTCCGATTTGTTACCAGTACTGCTAACTCATGCAAATCATATGCTCAGGTGAAATTTCTTTGGCCTGCAGTCCATGAAAAATCTATTTTATCAAAGATTTTAAGTTGATTCCCATTAGTTCGTACATTTTTCGGGCCAGGACTGAATATATATATGTGTGTGTGTGTGTGTGTGTGTGTGTGTATGTGTGTGTGTGTGCGTGCATGCGTGCGAGTGTGTTCGCGTTCGCGTTTATATTGTTACAATGGTGTTTTGTCGGCTTCTCACTAAAGTCCTTATGAAAAAACACAGCCCTCTGAACTTGTCTAGTCCTTGACGACGCCTGCCAAATACTGGCTAAGCCTTGACCGTTGACCCAAAGCTAAGAAGTCGCAGTTTCAGCAAGTTTCAACTTTATATAATGCACCCATGTCCGCAGCGTAGAATATTCTATTCGACGGCCACAGAGGGGCCACAAGTGCCCAGCACCCACCATAAAGTACAACTCGCATGAAAACCCAAAGCTAAACCACTGACTATTCGATTAAAACCCCATTAACAACCATTTTACACTGCGTTTTCTCGAAGAAACGGTGATGCATGATGCAAGCCATATGTGCAGTAAAACAGTGCACAATGTACACCCACTTCAACCAAGGGAGCAGAAGACGGTGACCTTGCCCCATCACACAGCTATGCTTTCAACAGCACCCGGCTGGACGCTGGCTAGAGGGCGATGGGCATGTCAGCTGACGCTATTTTTGGAGCTGTCCCTGTCAGCGCCCGCTAGGCGCCCCTTGACGGATGCTGCATTTTACTCCTGGCACTGATCGGCAGATGCTTTGCCGATCAAGACCTGGTAGGTGGGACACTCGCGAACAGCAGTGTAAGCATCGTACTCCAGTGGAGAAGCAGTGCTTCGCCTAGCGGCAAGCAAACCCTTCCATCCCGAAGGCTTTCGATCAGCCTTCTGCTGGTACTTTTTGCCGGTCGTCTGGCCGGCGGTGCAGACAGACTCTTGTAATTTTCATTCTCGCCCTCGGGTAGAGACTGCAGCTTCCTACACACCGTTAACCACCCTTACTTGCAGGTCTTCCGGCCTGCCAAACAAGGCGCCCACAGTTGGTGCAAAGCTCGGCAGCCACACTTTTCTGTCGTGAGCATCGGAGTTGCCACATCACACCATTTCTCGCCGACCTGCACTGGCTTCCAATTAAGCAGCACGTTGACTTCAACGTTCTGTCACTCCCTTATAGGCCTTTTATTTTTTGGCACCAGCCTATCTATCCTAACTACATCCCAAACAGGCTAGGCATCTAACCACAATTCTCCTGACTCAAGTCGTTGAGCTTTGGAACTAACTTCCGACTCCCGATTGATGACACAACATCCCTTAACTTAACGACATTTAAAAGAAAAGAAGCTAGAAGATGCATCTGTTGCTCATAGAATTATTCATTCACACACACACACACACACACACACACACACACATATACATAATTCATTTGTAAAGCATCCTAAGAAAACTTTAATCTCTATTCAGGCACTTTACATAGGCCATGGGGCTCAAGCCCACGATCTCGGTCATCAAATACATTCACCTTGATCTTGGTTCAGCATTGGCTGGATCCATAGGAGTCGTCAATTGTCAATTTTTATTTGCACGACATGCTGACACTGTGCACGCTATCACTGAGCAATCGACATGCCTCTTTTTAAGCATATTGAAAGTGTCTAGAAAGAGGTCCAGTTCTCGGAGAGTGCAATACAAATGTCTTATTATTATTACTCCAATTATAATTTCAAGAGTGAGCTAAGACGATACAGATGATCGACGTCGTTGCTTCCTCTAAGTTACATATCCCCCAGGACACTGGAGACGCTGACTTAGAGAAAGCGCATATCGCACCGGAGCAGCTGCTGCAGCTGGCACGTCTGGGGGGGGGTCTCGTAAACTGCTGCCTGCTGTTCCAGTGCTCCCAGTGCTCCTCGATGACAGCGCTAGGGCTCATTGCTCCATGCAAACAAACTTGCCATCAAGAAATGTAAAGTGAGAGTTCAGAACAAACGGGTGGCAAACACTTACAAGTTTTCTGCGAATGCCAGTCAATTAAATTCAACGACATAGCGATCCTTATCCTTCATGCACCCTCCCTCAGCTGGTAATGCACTTGCTCACGAAAGCAGCAGCAGCAGCAGCAGCAGGCTGCATCTGCTGCAACCCGATGCTTTGGCTCTGCTCGGCTGCTGCTGATGTCCTTCCTATATCATGACCCCAGGTTCTGACCTATCCTATCCATCAGGGTCAGATCATCTCCCAACAATAACGGTGCCCCCATCAACAGCAGCGATCAGATTGCCGGTCCACATTACCAGGCATATTGAAGGGGTTCCTGTATGCACCTCAAGACATTAGTGGCAAAAGCAACTACTCAGCAACTTAACAATTACAAAACAGAACCTCACCCAACTAGATTTAGGAGAGCCAGTCATTCCCCTTTCCCCTTCATGATGATCGTAACCCTAATCGTAGTGAGAGGCAATTTTTTTCTGCACGAAGTCCAGATTATTTAATGTTGAAGCTAACAGTTCTTTGAAGCGCTAAAGCACTACAACGAATAGCTTACAGAATGAACTGCAAATATACGGGATGTACAGTGGTTTTTATAGGGGTTTATAAAACAGATATGCCTGTACAGTGTATTTTGCATGTTAGTGCAATAGTGTTTTGTATGTTTCTATCTGTCTGTGTGCGTTTTTGCTTTGTGTACCTGTTATCGAATTTTAATGACTCTGGAAACTGAGTCATTACCACATGTACATCTCATGTAACTAGTGCTAGACTTTATTGCTGCATGACCGACAACTGGTGATGGAGCTATTGCCTCCAAGCACTGCAAGTGAGTTCGGAAGCAGAGCCATTGCACACTGGCATGCACGACAGTAATGAAGAACTCCCTTGAACTTTAGGGAAACTTGAGGCTCTTAACGTCTAACACGATCCCCATATATGTATTAAGAGATTGGCAGATCGCTGACCGAGTATCAGAATAGCAATGCTTTGGCTACCAATAATTAAGGCACACAGCATCCTCAGTCATTCTAGAAAATGCTAAAATCCTGCCTGCCTTAATAAGCTTCACTTTAACATCAGCTATCGTTTCAACGCACAGGATACTATGCTCGTACATACGTAAACGTGGGTACCCACAGTGCGATCATTGCTATCAAGTATGAGAGTGGTCAAGATAGTGACAAGCAAACAAATAGTAGAGAAGGTTGGCTGAAAAAGAAGCAATAGTTGACAAGCAGACAGCTTCGTTGCCATGCTAAAAAGAAACTCACTTCAACCCACTCATGGAAATGAGGTCCACAGCCGGGACCAGCAGGACACAAGCATCTGATACCAATCATCTTTGATTAAAATGGTTAATGAAGTAGTTGGCAGGCCGATGGAGCCGGATCATTACAGCCAGATGGTCACGGCTGCATACATGACTGTCAATTCAAAAACAGATTCCATAGAGTAAGGTCATGAGAGAGATCGTGGGAGATTCAAACTGGCTAGCTTGTAAATGCTATGCAGTGACAATGTCACGATGACAGCCCAAGGAGTCCACCACTTACTCCAGAGCAAGTGCTCATCGTGTAAGCATGGATGGTCCTTTGAGTTAAGCTTGGTGCTTTGCAAGACCGGTTCGTCGACTCGTTGAAGCATGCTTTGGCTAAGGCCCCAGTCATGCCAGCATCCTTTGCTGACGCCACCCTTCAGCAGCATGCCATCGGATTCTTTCTGAGTGGCATATCACGTGACCAGACTGCTCCTTGCCTCTAGGTACCACTCCCTCGACGACAGCTGTGCATCTGCTTCTCTTCATTTCCACCATCACCCGAGATCCGAGTTGGATGCCTTTCTCTCCTTTCCAGCTGCTTTCTCCTCGTATCCTGGTTAGCAGTATATGTCCTTCGGCAAGCCGTGATAATGGGGAGCCGAGAGCATGTGACACAATCGAGCTCTCGTGAGCTCTACCATTGTGTATGCTGTTGTTGACCAGCATTGCCCCACCAATCCCAAGCAACGTTTGTTCACTTGGTCCAGTGCAGCACTAGTGCACTTGACAGCATTAACCACTGAGAATGCATGTGGATCGGCCTACACGGTAGCCTGTGTTCGCTATCCCTCCAATCTCTCTCTCTCTCTCTCTCTCTCTCTCTCTCTCTCTCTCTCTCTCTCTCTCTCTCTCTCTTTCTCTCTCTCTCCCTTTCTCTCTCTCTCTCTCCATCTCGTCGTCTTGAGTTCATCAGCTCACTGTGCATCGTGCTGTAATATGCAGAAGATCGGTTTCAAAAGTACATCTGCTGCTTTCAAATCTGTCTGTTTGGTTGTGCTACTATTCACTCGAACACCAACAACTGATTGCTGCCACACGGTGGTCGTGGATGCAGGTCGCACCTGGCAGCATCCATTTTCTGATGCTCAGCCAAGAGCAGAGGTCTGGGCCCGATCGCCAGCCCCAGGTATAGATTGGCAGATATGATATGTCATGTCAAGCATCTGAGCAAGCAAGGTGCCTTAGCAGAATGCAATGTGACCAATTGTGGCTGTCGACCCAGTTCTTTTCCAAGTAGTGATGACTTGCGATCAGGATGATTTCGCATTGCAGTGCAATGAAGGATAAAGCTTGCCACGAGAGTTTCCACTAACCAGTACTAAGTGTAGAAGTGATACGTAACATCTACTATCTTTTACCGACACTGACCGACTTGAAGTCATACAAGCTCGGCCTCTGTAGATGCTGATACCGAGAGCAATTCCAACGGCAGCCAAGCTAATATCTTTAGCATGGCTTTAAGTGCACACAATTCACCCGCTTAGCGTAAACTAAGCCCTAAAAATATATCCAGTTCGCATATCGGTCCCATAAGAGCAGACAAAACACCCAAGGTGACTCTAACTCGAGACGTCCCTGTCCAAAACTCGTGACACGACGGAATGGGCAGCACATCAAACTGCTCACCTTGAGCCCATCGCTCTGAATCAGGAGATGCCAGAAACCATTAGAGTAAAAAATCCCACACAACTATAGTAATTGCGACAGTCAATAAATCGCTATTGATTAAAAGTATAATAAATATGCTCTGGACTTGCACTCGCATGGGACTTACCGAGCTCATATTGTTGACGATGTCACTTTATTGTCATTCGGTAGATCGCTAGCAACTTCAGGTTATCAACGACTCGTCGCATTCTGTTGGACAGTATCATTGTCTGCTCCTTGTTTGGTATGGGGTCTGAGCGACCATCGTATTCAGATGTGATGAGGCTTGCAAGAGGAAATCGTCGATCTTGCCTGACAAGTGTAGAGATTTCGATTTTACTTCAAATGCCATCGCTCTGGATCGCAAAGTCCCGAGTCCTCAGAGTGCTAGCTAGTTATACTTAATTCGGTGTGCATCTCACATTTGATTTGCACATCGGCTTTGGTTAGAGCTCAGCTCTCAGTGCTGCACCAGCGATATGTATGCGATTGCCAACCCTGAAGGCTGATGCTTTACAGGACTGCTGCACTGCACTCACCCGCTAACCAATGTGCAGAGCCACGAGAGATTGGGATACGTTTACAAAGCAGATGCTAATCTGAACGTCAGAGGTCCTTCTCGAAGGTGCTGGTAAGGTATTCATAAGGCAGCACGCTCGGTGCAAGATTGGTTGCTAAATAGATTCCTTGTCAGTTAGAATGACAGTCGAGAAAGTGAAGAATGACCTGTAGCTGTAGCCTAAGACGGCCGGTAAGGAAGTCATTCATGAGCTAATGTCGGCAAGGAAAGATTGATGCATTTCAATTGCTGAAGCCGACTGCGAGGTCTGGTACCGAGGGCAAAGCAGCTAGGTGTCGTCGGCCTCTTGAAACGACTGTCAAGGCCCAGGGCAGAATTAGCCGACTGCGATAGGTGTTTGATTGACAGTGGCACAGTAGGGAATCAATGAAAACCCATGCAAATTACTCAACTTGCGAGCATGTTAGATCGTACCTGACCATAATTCGGGGCCAACTAGACTAACTCGAATGGGGATCATGCAAACCGTTGCACGTAGGCCTCATCTTTATAATAATAATAATAATAATAATTCACTTGATAAAGCGCCCTCAGAGAACTTAATCTCTCTCTAGGTGCTTTACATTTCTGACCGACTGACGAGCCCGGTCAACAGAGCGATATAATTAATATAATAAATAAAAAATAAATAAGATATAGTAGATAGAGTAATAAACTCAGTGATAAACTGAGCGATACAGACGATCGATAGTTCTAAAAGCTCCCTCCCGAGTAGAGCTCCCACGACAGTTTGCTAGTTGACTAGTCACTCGGCACAGTCGCCCTACCAGAGCGTGGTGATATGTGCTCGTGTGCACACAAACCTGTGGATGGGCTCACAAAACATTCTTTTTCTCCCCCTCAATTCCAGTAATGCCTGCCTGACCTCGAAGGCTTCAAAGACTCCTCAGCAAGCTGGCCTCAGTGCTTGCCGCTTTATTGGGAAACCTATACAGTATTTCTACTGCTACTGCCCTAGTGCCTGCAGAGCCCGGAATCACTATCGGCTTGAACCACAGCGACAAGGTAATGCAAAAACCTCTACCAATTGTTGGAGCATGTCGTGCGTCCAGCTCGCTAACGTTCCGAGGTCAAAGGTGTTCAAATCCTATGTATTAGATGGAGTACCAGCATTCGTATAGCTCACTCCTCGATGGCCAAAGGTGCACATCGTAATTTAACCGGACCCCTGCAGGCTGCTCGCATCGGCAGCTGCAAGAGTTGGTGAAAGGACATCAGCAATCCCTTGGATTACGATCGGCATTCTACTTTGCAACCAGCTAGCAGAGAGTAGCCCCGCTGGCCTGCTGCTGCTGCTGCCCAGCACTCGAGCGACCCCCGAGTAACCCCGGACGAGCTGACTAATAGCTATCCCACAAGTGATGACTGCTGCAATGCTCCGAGTTGTCACATGCTACATCTGGGAAACAGAGCACCAGTGCCGGCGGCCGTGCGTGGCTGGAGAGCTTGTGTGCTGCTTCAGCAGCACACAAGGTCAGGATCTGGCCACTCAGTCAGCTGCTTCGGATTCGGGCACGCTGAGAGCACATCCCGAGCCACCTAGCGGGCGTGCTGTTAGCCCTCACGATGCCGCCTGCCCGGAGGCCATGCTTACTCTCCTTTGACTATCATGCAGGGTCGCCGTTTAGATCTGCGAGGGGATCGGGCGAGGACCGGTTGCAGCCCTGAATGTACGGGTGGATGAAGGGGGAGGCCAGGGCGAACGAGGAGGCTAAGCCGGCCGTGTAAAGCCGTGCCAAGCGGCAGCTACTGCCGCCCGCGGGTTGAGCTGGGCAAAGCCGGCTGGAGGTGGCTGTCACGAGGCCGACTCGGTAAAGAAAAGAGCCCCTGGTTCGGGCTAGGAAGCCTACCGTGTTGATACAAGAATCGGCACAGGGTTTGGCAAACTGCAAATATAAACAATGCGGTTTTGCCTGGGCCTGTTGCATGGCTGCGGCAGGCCCGATAGGGGAAAATCTGGCTACCTATCGCTGCCTATTTGCCTTTTGCTGCTTTGTACCGGCGATAAGGACGCCTGCACCCGCGTGCTGCCGCCGCGGCCTCGGCAGCAGCACTTGCCCAGGTTACGTCAGCGAAGGCATAGCACAGCACACAATGGCACAATGGCTTGAGCCACTCGAGCAATAACACCGAGGAAGCAACTGAGTGCAGTTCGGGCGAACAGAGCAACTGCAGTGCAGCCGGTGCCAAGCTACTGCTGCTGCTGCTGCTCGAGCCAAACCACCTCACGGGACAAGTTAGCCTCAGCGCTCATTTACTGAGCGTCGCCGAAATGATGGCGGCTGGAAAATTCCCTCGAGCTCACGTGTAGAGCACTTTCGCTAATACTCTATCTGGTGCTCTCTCCTCCTGATGACGATCGCCGATTCCGATCTCCTGATCCGGGATTGCGAACGCTATTGTCACCGATCGGGTCTATCACACTACTAAGCCACACACTGTACACATTAGTTATATTAAACCGCTTATGCTTTCCTTTGGGAATTGGAGGAGTTATAT
The DNA here is from genome assembly GCA_009760855.2 of Cristatella mucedo. Taxonomy (NCBI): domain Eukaryota; kingdom Metazoa; phylum Bryozoa; class Phylactolaemata; family Cristatellidae; genus Cristatella; species Cristatella mucedo. Next base: position 1,266,372 of record WPIO01000020.1, read on the forward strand.
TACGATGCAACAAATCCTCGTACAGTTCCCAGCGATAGAACGAGCCTCCTTTTCGAGGGTTATGGAGCTAGCGAAACAGCTGCAGGCGTTCTAAATAGGCCAGATTGTAACGCGGAAATATTTGTTATTCGCGGCTCCTGAATTATATAGGGTTGCAACCGGTTATGTGACAATCCCTAGTTAGGGAGCATATGGTAAAGGCGCTTGCCCCGACCAAGGTCGTGGGCCGAGGTCGTGGGCTCGAGCCCGAGGCATATATGAAGCACCTGAATAGAGGTTAAGTTCTCTTAGGGCGCTATACAAATGAATTATATTTACATTTATATAAGTCAAAGTCATGTAATGAACAGCTGGTTGTGCCTTAGCAGTTGAGCAGAGTTGTGCTTTATCCAGGCTTAGTACCGTTCGAGAGCTGTTGAACGCTTAAGGCTAATCCTGGACGACCGTGACCCTCCCTCGCTGTCGCTGCCGACTTCTCATCGCTGTGAATACGGGCTTGTTCTGGGTCTTAGCCCGTAGCAGGTCAGGTGCTCGGCCTACACGACCCAGGTCGTTGGTTCGAGTCCTGCAGTGGGCCATCCTTTGTTGTCCACTGCCAGCGGCAACGACAGCCGTATGGGCAGTTCTGCCGCCATTTAAATGGGGCTTTTAAATCAGCTTGCTTTATTATCATGCTATTATATTATATTATATGTTACATTGTATTATATTATTATTATGCTAAGGTATTGGCGCTCTCTGCTGCTGCAGTGTTCTGCTACTGTCGGCATTACTGTCGGTAGTCGCCGCTCGTCGGCTGGGACTAGCACCGGTTCGAGAGCTGCGTTATCGGCCTAGCTCTGCCCAGACAGTGAAGCCCCTGCGACCCCGCCTGTAGCACTAGCGCTTCACGACCGCGGCCGCGTGTTCGAGTCTTGCAGCAGGCAATGCTCCATTGCCCACGGCATGCGGGCAATTAACATCTACGGCTCTCCTATCGCTAAGCACGCTTGCCTGCAAATGAGGCTGAGCTGAATCGGCTGAGCGTTAGCTCGTTTTCACTTCACTCGTGCAACCTTAATCTGCTCAGGGTCGGGTCTCTCGTGCCAGCTGCAGTGCCCCCCCCCCAGCCACAGGCCAAACGGGGGCTCAGCGAAACTACCGAATGTCGCTATGACATGCCGGACGTGACGTGCCAGACATGCCGGACGTGACATGCCACATGCCGTATGTGACACGCCAATGCTCCTGCATCCCAAAGATGGCGGCAAATATCCAGCATAACATCGGCGGCTGAAATTCAAAATGCTGTTCATTGACACCTGCAGGAGTACCGTTATTTGCTCGTAACGAGGCGAAATTCGTAAGCTTGTTCGCATCCTAAATTTAGAGATGACCGTCGCAGTAAGTTTGGAATGGCACTGCACGTGTCGCGGTTTCGGATGAGAAAGTCAGTAAGTAGCTCTCACGGGACCTTCAAGTCACTTGAACTTCAAGATTGCTTTAGTACAAGCATTGAGATTTGCTCGTGAGTAAGCCGCTAGCATTCCACCTGTTCTACACAAATAGGTCCCCCAATGGCCAGGTTTTTCGGATGGATGCAGAAATTGACACGGACTCAAAAATCAGAATAATTTTCGGAGGCACTTCTCTGTCGCGTAGACATCTTATCAGCCACCAAAGCGCTAATCGGCACAAACCAGAGTGAAGCCCAGCGGGTCCCTGAACCTCCCCCCGCCCCCTGGACCAATCTGCAAGGATGGTTTGGCCCAGTAGTTAAGTTGCTCACCCCGACCAAGGTCTTGCCGAGGTCGTTGGCTCGAGCCCTGCGGCACATGTGAAGCGCCTGAATAGAGATTAAGTTCTCTTGGGGCGCCATACAAATGAATTATATTATATAATAATAATGCACTTGATAAAGTGCCCTCAGAGAACTCAATCTCTTTCTAGGCGCTTTACATTTGCTGCAAAGGGAAATGCAATTGATTGGTGAGTAATATCATACTTGATAAACAAACAAAATGAATAACATGGTTAGGTGTGACATGCACAGGGTCAGCATGCAAATGTCGTTAGTGGCAGCATGCACAGTATCAGCACGCACAAGCACATGAAGGACGAGTCAAAAGGACCCACTAAATGCTGTCCTAAATAGGTGTGTTTTCAACTTCTTTTTAAATGTGGTGAAGTCAGGGGATGTTCTGACGCAAGTTGGGAGGGAGTTCCAGGCTTTGGGAGCATACGAACTAAATGCACGGTCTCCAAAGGATTTGAGGTTTGTTCGAGGTATTTGTAGACTGTCGGATTCCGAAAAGCGGGTGGTACGATGCTTGGCCTGGTGGGGGAGTAGATCTGATTATACGCCGGGTGTATTATACGCCGGGTGGTTTGACTCTGACGTTACCTTCTGCCTTCCAACAATTGGCTACCCAAACAAGTAAGGTTAGAATTGGGTGCCTTCTTTGGCTTACTCCTGGCTGCGACGTGGCATGAAATCAGTTGCCTACTACTTGTCACCAGGGTAGACTTGCTGTGTGCGAGCTGAATATGAGTACACAAACTCGCACTGGGCCCAAGTAAGCTGACTATTGCCGACAGCGCTTTCAACCGCATCACTTATAATGGCGAAAAAGAGGAGATGAGCGTAGAGGTACTGCGATCGTAGGTAGTCGTGCCGTAGCCAGGAATCTCGCCGCAGCCGCCATCTCCATCTCTCGTCTCCTTGGCGCCACTAGTTCTCTAGGGTATCAGCTAAACGTAGTTTCAGGTCGCGGCAGCAAATAATTTTGGAACTCGGACTAAGAATGCACGCTAGGCGGCAAGCTATGCGGTGCGTGGGCGACGGCATGAGTCGATTTCTCTGCATTGAACTCGTTCCTATGGCTACCGCAGCAGCGCATCTTCCTCTAGGGGTCTCGCACCGTCGTGAGCAAGAGAAGAAAATATAAAAATATAATTCATTTGCATAGTGCCCTAACAGAACTTAAATCTCTGTTCAGGCGCTGCACATGCCACGGGGCTCAAACCCATGACCTCGGCCAGATCTCGGTCGGGGCGAGCACCTTAACCACTGGGTCAAACCAGCTCGGCACAGAAAAAGAGAGAGAGAGAGAGAGAGAGAGAGAGAGAGAGAGAGAGAGAGAGAGAGAGGTAAATTAATAGATGTCTCTTTGCCGGTGCGCGACTTTCAGCGAGTGGCGAGCGATATTTGCCCGACACTACGCGCTACCTATCCGTTGATTACGCGCAGGTAATTAGAACTTAATAAAAACCAGCAGGGCATCTAGCCTTACCGTCCTGGACTGGATTTCCGGTAACGGCAGATCCGCATTATTTCAGAACGCGAAATCTATGAAGATGATCTAACGAAGAAGAGAGCTAGCAATGGCAAAGTGCTCGCGACGGCTTGCAAGCGCATCGCTCGGCTGGCCGGCTCGCGCGTTCGATTTTTCGGTGCGCTGAAATCGTCTCCGATAGCCCTAATATTTCTCCTGTCCTTTGCTAGCCAAGTAAACTCGTTGCGCCCAGTACTCGTTGTTCCGTCGCGGTCGTCCGGCTGGTTAGGCAACCGGCTGGCTCTCTCTCTCCCTCTTCCTTTATGCCATGCGGCGTCCGTATTGCCACTGCCGATTGCTATAGGCGACGCAAAATTGGGCTGGAATAACGTGTTGTGGCCTAAATTCCACGAAGGAGTCGGTAAGGTTATTCGCAGCAGCACTCTCGCGATTCTCCGAAACAAGTTTTTAAAGATGTTCGCTTCTGCCGCGAGCTCCCCACCCACCCTGCCCTGCGTACTGGCGTTTCCCGCACGGACAGTCGAACCGCATCTGTTAATGTGACTGCTTTCATTTTTAGCAATAAAGCTATCAAGAGATATCGATTCTTGTGCCTACGTGGGCGTCTCGACGAGACTTGGAGGTTGTCCACCCCCACCGCCACCAACGGATCGAGCACCGACCAGATAGCGTGCGGGCAACGAGGTCACGAATGGAACCGCGATAACTCGGCACCCGAGTCACGTGCGACGCAGCGCGCAGGCGACGAGATCTGCGCGTGCGAGCTGAGTCTCGGCGCACAATTTCTGCAAGCTTCGTCGCTGAGGTGAATAGATCGCTGAAACGAGGGCAGGTGGGTACACGGCTCGTCCACTGGCTCTGCCACGACGAACAAAAATTCATACGCCTCTCTAAGGTGCTACGCGAGGTGTCCTTCAATTGCGAGCCGGTTGGTAGCAGCTCGGAGACGCTGCGTGCCCGATTGACGGTGTCGGTCAGCTTAACGACGGGCGCATGAAGATGGCCGCTTTCAGCTGCACGCTCGCAGTCACGCATTCGCTCGTCCGAACTGTGCGGCGGCGCCGCTCTATTGCGTAGGACTCATTTTCCTGCTTTGCAACGCTGCGTGCTCACGTCGGCGCTATGCGTATATCCGCTCCGGCTCGGCGTGCGCTCAGGTGTCCGCTCCGGGCGGTACGATCCGTACGGCGAGCGGTCAGAATGGCAAAAAAGAGGTTAAGAGGTTAAGGAGCAGTTTCCTAAGGGGCCGAGGAGAGCCCTGCGAGCGAGTTTTCGAGTGAAGCCTCCTCGACCTCGCGTCGCGGCGATCGAGGTTGAGCTTTTATTTAAGCTGTACGCCAAAATCATGGCTACTCTTTTGCTGCTGCAGCAACGTGGCTCTCTCCACTACTTTGGGAAATATAGTTGGTAAGCCCGAGCCCGTACCCGAGCGCTTATTTTTTGCCGAACCGAAGAGGTATCGAAACGCCGGGCCGATGATGTTAATCTGACCTCTACTGTAGCTGTCGGGATTAGTACATTTGCCACAGCGGACAGGGCCTACAAATGAGTCCTACCGGGGGACCGTCTTAAAGCAGGTCGATCGAAATCAATTTTTTTAAATACACAAAACAGCGCCGCGCACATGTGTTTTCAATAACGTAGCGGATCGTGACCGGATTGTAGCACAGTGTAATGAATTCTGGCAGTACGCTCCTAAGGTTTGCTATTTCGGAGTGCTTATTTCTAAGTAGAATTAACTAGAACGCGTCCAAAGAGCTTCGCGGTTTACAAGCTGCCACTCACCATACTTGCATGCTGACCCTGTGCCTGTCACCCCTAGCGTGCTACCACTAACCATTCGATCGCGCTTCCTTTGCAGCAAATGTAAAGTGCCTAGAAAGAGATTGAGTTCTCTGAGGGCGCTATATCAAATGTATTATTTATCATTGTTAATATTATTATTTTTATATTTTCTCTCGCGCTCCTGTGCTCAGTTCCGATGCTCACCTGTCTCCAGCTGTAGGCAAGTTTTTTCTACATATGAAACGGCAGCCGCGCTGACGCACTTGTCTTGCGAGTAGACCGTTTCGTGGGCCCGCGTGGGCGCTGGGCAGGGCGCGATGCACTGCTAGCGCCACGCCCGGTGCCACGATTCGTTTCCTCGCGCGAGTGGCGAGCTCTAGTTTTACTCTTAGGACTAGCGGAGCGCGGCCCGCGCGCTCTGGCAAGAGTCCTCGTCTCCCTCGCAGCAAATGCAAAGCGCCTAGAAAGAGATTGAGTTCTATGAGGGCGCTTTATCAAGTGCATTATTATTATTATTATTACATGTCGCTCGCGGCGCTGAGGAATGGCGGCGAGGCGCCCCCGTCGCCGCGCGAGCCGCGAGACGGCGCGCGCGCGGCGATACCCAGAGCTGCCTCCTCGCCGACTAGTTAGCGACGCTATTGCACGTCCTCGCAAGGAATAGCTAAATACAGAGGTCGTCGGAAGCGCGCGCCCGTTCGTCTGCGGCGCCGCAGGTCGGAGGAAACGAGCTGCGAGACGGAGCTCTCGTGGAACGAATGAGCTGACGAGCGGCGGCGGCGGCGGCGGCGGCGGCGGCGGCGGCGGCGGCGGCGGCGGCGCCCGAGGCAGGCCGATTGCAGCTCTACTCCGAATGTGGAGACAGCGCGGCGTTGCTTCTCTTTCTTGTCTGCAGTGCGAAATGGCCCTCCCCCGGCCACCCCTAGTGGGTAGGTCTCAATGTGCTGCATGCTGCATAAGCTTGCGGCAAATCCGATTCAGCCTCATTTTACGCGAGCATTCGCGTTGCGGAAAGGGCCCCGCGGACCGCCTGGGTGCGAAAGAGCGCGCTCCACAGCCAGCGGAGCGGATGGCAGCGAGCGTGCGAGGCGGATCGCCTCTGCGAAGACGCCTGCGCAGCGGAGCTCGAAGCCAACGAGCGGGCGGACGCGCGGAGCGGCGGGCGACCGGCCGAGACCGGAGCGTCCGCCGCGGCGGCGCCGCGGCCCGCCGCAGCGTGCGCACGACGCTGAGGGGGGAGGGGTGCGGCTCGTCGATATGCGTCAGCTCATCGCCGCTCTTATCTATTACGACCCGCTAGCCTACCGCTCTTGCAAACCCGATAGGCCCCCCATCGTGTGCGCGGCCAATCGGTTTTTTCTCTCGCTTCTGCACCTTCTCCTCTTTCTCTTGTAAGGCCGTCTCGCGTTGCTGCGTCGATCCGACGCCATTGTGCACTGGCGCAGCCGCTGAAATAGCTCTAGGTGCTACCGCTCGCACCGCTTCGCTGCGACCGCCAGGTCGCCGGTCGGACAGGGCTGTGCGCGCGGGCGCTACCGCAGCAGACTATTCACCATTGCCCGCCGCGAGCGAGGCACAGCGGGCCAATGCCGCTCTCCTGCCGCCGCAATGCTGCACGCGAGCTGCTATTACGTCGGCCGCTCTTTTTTTTGCTTTGTTAGTGTGGGCACATCAGTAGCCGAGCGTAGTCATTTAGTCACATCGTCAATGCTGCTCAAGTTAGCTCGTGTCGTCGCGGCTCGGCCACCGGAAACGTTGCAAAGATACAGCGGAGCGGCGGAATTAAATCGACAAACGAATAGGAGGGAGCAGCCGGAGCGGTTACGCCGTTCTGTGCGGTTCCGGACGCTCGGCGGCGCGCTACTAGGCGCGCCGCTCCGAACCGCCGGGTCCCGAATCTCGCCGAGTCATGCCGTCAGAATGGCCGCGAGTAGCTCTCAATAGCACGCAAGACCCGATGTTTCGCTCTCGCGGCGGCTTGCTAAATCTCAGGTCTCTCAGCGTGCTTCCTATTGTACGAAGCGACACAGGATCGTGTTGACGCGTTCGCCGCGTCTTATGACCTTCACAGTTATTTTTGAGGAGGACAGGGCACACTGCCGAGTGCTTTCACCCACGTGTCCAGTTATAATGGCCGCTGAGTCATTGCCCGGCAGAGTGCAGGCCTATTAATGGCAAGACCTGAAGCTTTCGTTTGCGAAATAGGTTACGGCCGCTTTGCCGAGCATTTCAGTACTTACTTCCACGAGAGTTTTTTCTGTCGTATAGAAAAGCTGACTGCCAGAGTTGTGGAGGACCGAACCGCTGTACAAGTGCAACGACTGGTATCTATGCTTCGCCGAACTGGCCGGCTACCTAGTACCGGCATGCCCACGATCGTGCTGAGGGGGACCTCAGTATGACATTTCCTGCGGTTTGCGAATGTATGGACGCGTATAGGCACCCGTAAAAGGCAGGCTGGGCTCTGGCGAACCCCTTTAAGGGCGATTCCAGGACCCTGTTGCTTACTGCCCAAGCAAGGGGGGCGAGAGGCTGGCTGTTGTCCTTCAAGCAGGAATTAAGAGGAACGTATCTACAAATGCGTATGTATGCTGCACGTGCCTACGGTGCGAAAGTCTAATCCGTAAAGAGAATGTCCCACACTCTTGCACATACGTATGCATGTACACACACACTCGTGCCATCCTTTCCTGCAGTCGTGAGCTGCTTGCTACTTTCTGGCTATGAACTTCCTCGACTGCCCTAGCGACTCGGCTGTGCTTCTCGCTTTCTCTTTTTTTGGGAGAGGAAGTCTGTTGGCTACCGTATGCTTACCGAAAGCCGCTTAGGCTTCGAGTGAGCTACAGAAAGTAACAGCCACTTAGTCTCTGTGGAGTTACGGATGGAGATACATATGTAAATTAACTCAACTCACACTTTAAAACATATTTGGTTTGGCCAAGTGGTTAAAGTGCTCGTCCCGACCAAGATCTGAGCGAGGTCGTGGGCTCAAGCCCCGTGGCACATGTCAAACACCTGAATAGAGATTAGGTCTTCTTAGGGCGCTACACAAATGAATTAAATTTATTTATTTATTTAAATATATATGTATATATATATACACGTGTGTGTGTGTGTGTGTGTGAGTGTGTGTGAGTGTGTGTGTGTGTGTGTGTGTATAGTTTGTATAAAAAGCAAACCAGACAAACTACTGCAACCGTGGACGATGGAGCTGCAAGAAGGAGCTGCTGCAAGCAGCAGACGTTTAAGCTGCCTCGATCATGCATCGAGGCAGGTAGCCACGAGGACTGGCGGGAGGGCAGATTGCTGCTGCTGCTGACAAAGCCTCTTTATCTGCCCAATCCCCAGCACCACGGGCAGGATAGTCACACGAAGTTCAGTATTCCTTTGAAAAATTCCCCATGTGAGCCTGTGTAAGCTTGCGCACAATTCATAAATTAAAGCACGCTCACCAGTTGAATCTCGATTACCTCGCAGAATAACTCGAAAATAAAAAGCGCCAGCAGCTTATTAATATAAACCTCAACACAGTGCCTTATATGCTCACTGCCAAAAAGTCTCGGTGAGCCAAAGTGTCCTGCCGTGGGGAAATGTACTGGCGGTAGAAAAAAGGAAGGGTAGGTATGCCCAGCTGCAGAAGTTAAACACAAGAAGGGGCACTCAGAGTTGAGATGAGAGAAGAAGGGATTTCGGAAAGGAAAGGGTGAGGCTAGAGAGATGGCGAGTTGAGAGAGACTGATGGATAAAGATTAGATAGAGATAGCTATATAGATTAGATAGATGGATGGGTAGATAGATACAAAATAGATATAGATATAATAGAGATAGATAGAATAGAGATAGATAGATAGATACACTGAGGTCCTCGACACCATTTGTAAGCATAAGAGCTGGCTGGTGGTGGAATGCCTTGACGATACTTTGCCGCAGACCTTGTCACTGCCTGTACAAGGAGAACGATAACGACGACGAGCAGGCTTGAGATGCCGAGGCGAGAGAAGAGCAGGAGAAGAGGAGCAGCAGTAGGAGCAGGAGTGTAGCGGAGCTTGCCTGAGATGGGAGCTGGTGGGTTTGAGATGAGAGCAGCTCGCAGAGCAGAGCGGAGCCAGTATTGGCCCAGTAGCCTTGTCTATCAAGGGAGCTGGTAAGCGGCAGATGCCTCATTGGCGGCTGTGGCCTTTGTCAACAGAAGCCGCTTTCTGCACCAGCACTCTGTAAATAGAAGGACAGTGCAAGAAGCCGCAACCGCAAGCATTGCAGTTGCAGTGTGTTGCTCTGAGAACGTGCACTGTATCACCCCGTTTAGGAAACATGGTATGACAACAGTGGTCTTGACCTTGGTGATGGGAGGGTGGAGGATAAGAAAGCAGGCTACTCGAAGCCTCATTGGAGTCATCCTGTACCGGCCAGCCCCCTGGACTAGCTGATCCCAGCAACCAGGTGCTAAAAACTGGGAGAGGGGTCATGTGACACAGGTCATCGCTGGTTGGCACCCCTGGCCGTGCTATGGGTTTATAATCAGCTGATTAGGCAACGAGAGGCCAGTAAGGGTCTCCAATCAGCCAGCAAACACAGGGAGCAGGCATGCCTGTGCAGTTCTACGACGACTACGCTGGAAGCGACAGCGAAAGTTACCGAGTCGGTATGTACAGCTAGTAGCCTCAGGGCGATGCCTCTACGCTAGTGGCCAGACTGTGAGATGCTCTCTCCGAACGCTGCCTGACGAGAGAGAGAGAGAGAGAGAGAGAGAGAGAGAGAGAGAGAGAGAGAGAGAGAGAGAGAGAGAGAGAGAGAGAGAGAGAGAGAGAGAGAGAGAGAGAGAGAGAGACACAGAGACAGAGAGACAGAGAGACAGAGAGAGAGAGAGAGAGAGAGACAGAGAGGAGGGAAAGGGAAGAAACGAGTAGATGTACGAATGACGGATGAGGGATAGAGTAGCCAGAAGAACTAGGAGGTGGGTGCCACTACATGGACAGTGGTTGGTAGGGCGGCTGAGATCGGATGGGGGGGGGGGTAAGAGGAGGAGAATTTAAAAACCTTGAGGCAGATTGTTATTGAGGCAGAGACACGATGAGCAAGAAATGTACGTGTGCATGCAAGGCGAGAGGCGTGTATACACTAAATCGTACAGAAAGGAAAACCGAATGTAAAATGATGGTGGAACGAGGGGCTTCTTAAGGAAAGAAAGTGAGACATCGGATAAGAAAGAACTACCGAGATAGATTAAGAAAGGGATGAGGAGAGGTAGGCAGGGAGAGAGAGGAGAGAGAGAGAGAGAGAGAGAGAGAGGGGAGGGGGTGGTTGGGAGGGTGCAGCAAGTGGTTGTTTATGGAAGAGAGAGATAGAGATATAGATATAGATAGATAGAGAGAGAGAGAGAGAGAGAGAGAGAGAGAGAGAGAGAGAGAGAGAGAGAGAGAGAGAGACAGACAGACAGAGAGAGAGAGAGAGAGAGAGAGAGAGAGACAGAGAGAGAGAGAGAGACAGAGAGACAGAGGACATAAGAATGGAGAGCGGCAAAGGAAAGGGGCACGCTCGAGAAAGCAGGCTGCCTGATATAAGGGGTTGTCAGAGCTAATACGATTGAAAGGGCTGCAGTGGCTGCTGGGGGGCAATAGCCCAAGGGATCAATGAGCTAGGCAGCCACGTGAGCAGGCAAATGTAATGTCGATGCCAGCGGCGTTTACAGCACCGATTTATTAATAGACTCAATAGGATGATACGAATGACAAAGGCAATGCAGTGACATCTAGAGCTTGTGACTGCTAAGCTGACGACTATCGCGATGCATACCCTTTTTGAGTCTGTTCCCCTCACGAGCAGGTTGCCTCTTCCTTTATCTGCTTTCTACGAAGTTATTACTGATGTAGCCTTTAAGCATTCGGCATGTCTTCTTCTGTGCCTGTTTGCTGTTTTTGTCTTATTATTGGCCTACAATCGTGCCCACCGACACATTTATTATCTCATCTAGTTTCTTACGTGCAGCTAGTCTAGGCAGTATTTTTGAAGGCTGACTCGTCATAAAACAAACTATAGGCTCTGATTGAGACCTTCCAAACGAGGCAGACGGTCAGTAGTGAGCATCGCTAAGCAAAGTGCTTAGCGGTGCTGCCAAAGATTCAGCATTTAATCTTCACTACTGCTGCTGCTGTTTTTGGCTTCGGTGGCGATATGTCCTGGCTTCGGTAGAGATATTTTCTGGCAGGTGTAGATCTTGCTTTTCAGAGGAGGAGTTACTGAAGCGTCGTGGTGGCACACAGCCCAGCCCAGCGAAGCACACCCCGACCTAGCGCTAATCTAAACTGGGTCAGTCAGTCCCAATTACCCTTAGGTTATGGTAAATTTAGTTTTAGCCATAAAGTTTTGGCCCCGGGAATTCGTGGCAGGAGTCTAATTAGCTAAGTGCCCGGGTGACAGCGATAGGCTGCCCAGGCAGACAAGCCTCCAGTGTGCTTCTAGTGTTACTTCTGCGGTTTAAACAGTTTAAGCTTGCGGTCAACTGCCTGTATACTATCTCAGTGTCTATGGTAACTGGAGTCTACCGGCACCCCGGTTTGCTGATGTGACATGATAGCTTTCGCCTGCCAATTCAGCTACTACCAAGCGGTGGCTGCCGATTCACAGCCAGCCAGTGGGTAAATGGGGCTGGTCGCGACCAGTCAGCAAGCCCGGCTGACTCTCACGGCCATGCGTCAGGCCCGAGGAATAAGCAGACCGCTTCAACATAGTCACATCAGCCGCAAATCTCTGCTACACGATGCAAATCCGGCCGGTCAGCAGCAGGGGGGGGCAGCATCGGCTGCAATAGCAGCAGCAGCAGCAACAGCAGCAGCAGCAGCAGCAGCTGCCACGACGGCAGCGTGCTTTTCACGAGAGTGGCAGCAGCAGCAGCAGCGGCGGCAAGGTCGAGCTGAATTGCCAGCTGAATGCTCTATTCCAGGCTGCTCAATCGACGACTGGTGCTCCGCAGTTGGCGGCGCGAGCAACAGCGCAGACAGCGACGAAGCATCGACTGCTGCTGCTGCAGCCGCACCATCGTCCGCGGCGCTGACAATGATGCCGGGGGCGGTGGCCTCGGGCGGCGACGGGCAGCCGTGCGCCATTTGCGGCGACCACGCCACCGGCAAGCACTACGGAGCACCGAGCTGCGACGGCTGCAAGGGCTTCTTCAGGCGCAGCGTGCGCAAGAGTCACGTGTACCAGTGCCGCTTCGGTCGCCGCTGCGTCGTCGACAAGGACAAGCGCAACCAGTGCCGCTACTGCCGCCTGAAGAAGTGCTTCCGGGCGGGCATGAAGAAAGAAGGTGAGCCGCTTCTGTCTGCCACCGGCTGCGCCCGCTGCTGCTGCCACCGAGCAGCGGACGAGCGCCCGAACTCGGTCGTGGGAGGACGACCTGGCAACAGCTGCAGACAGGTCGACCCTCTAGCAATCAGCACGTGAGCGCTGCGAGCTTCCTCTCGGCGGGGGCTGCCGGCGAGCTCATCGTAGCACCTCCTCCGATGTCAGGCAGAGTGCAAATGAAGGGGCGTGTTTGCGGAGGGACCTGGCTCTCGACAGCAGGACGAGCAAACATCCCGGGGGGGGGGAGGAGGAGAGGGGCGCTGGCTGCTGCAGCAGCAGCCGCAGCCACCACCAGAATGGAGGGCCGCGCTCGCGAGCGCCCACGCGGGTGGTGCTGGCATGGATGAGAGGGCCTGCACGAAGAGGCACGAGAGAACCGAGAAGCACTCGGTGTCGGAGCACGGAGGCGTTTACAAGGTTGGGTGCATTTACTCTAATGCTAATGCTTAGAGCAAACGCCCGTGACCTGCAGGTGCCCCGGAAGCGCTCGAACGACCGTTTGTCTGCCAACTCAGTCCTCCTCCGGAGGTGAGAGGCAAGAGGCAGAAGCAGGTCGCTAGCAGTGAAAAGCTGCCGCGAACAACATGCGTGGGAGGGCATCTTATTTTTGTTCAATATCACAAGGAAGTGGAGTGGTGAGATGCTAGGCCACTTTTTTCGGTAGACAAGGGCAGTCGTGTCTATCACAGCACATGCAAGCAGACCTGCACGCAAGAACACACAGCACACACACACACACACACACACACACACACACACACACACATGCACACACACACACACACACACACGCACACACACACACACACACACACACACACACACACACACACAAAAGAGCAGCAAGCACCAAGCCACCACGTGACACGCAGTGCAGAATAGGCTCTGTCCTAAAATATGAATGCGGCGATTGACGATCTCATTGCAAGCCCCCCCCCCCCCTGCTCGCGGCTGCAGTCAAGATCGGCATTCGGCTGGCTTCTGTTCGGCAGGTCTCCGAAGCAGCAGCTCGTGCAGCAGTGCAGTCTTTCTGTTAGTTCAAGATAGATAGCCCAGAACCTGGCATGCAATCACCAGCAATCGTCCAAAGCTGTTGCTGCACTAAGCAGCCATCCAGCCGTCATCACCGGGGATCCCCGGCGTACTGATCTATTTCGGTGTTGGGGCACAGGGGCGCTATCTTGACTATCACTGAGAGCTGCTGCCTCGGCGATGATAAATACCGAGTCAATAGTTCGCCATATCCTTGCGGCTTGCCGACGAATCGCCGCTTGCCCACGAATCAAGGCTGCCGACAGCTGCGGAAGCTGCAATGGCAGCCGGGAGGAAGCTGCAGCAAAGTCTGTGATGTCCCAGGGTGGAGCAGGAGGTCGCTGTTCTATTGCATGCTGCGTATCTCTCTCTCTCACCATCTCTCTCTCTCTCTCCCTCTCTCTCTAACTGTCTCTCTCACTAACTGTCTCTCTCTCTCTCTCCCTCTCTCTCTCTCTCTCTCTCTCTCTCTAACTGTCTCTCTCACTAACTGTCTCTCTCTCTCTCCCTCTCTCTCTATCTCTCTCTCTCTCTCTAACTGTCTCTCTCTAACTGTCTCTCTCTCCCCCTCTCTCTCTGTTTGGTTCCTCTCTGTCATCTTCTACTCTGTCTTCCTGTCTCTCTAGTGGTCTCTCTCTTTCTCTCTCTCTTCTGGGCCACCCCGATCCATCTTGCATACTGTCCTCTCGATCATAATCATTCGGTCTCTCGTCTTTCTCTGATCCCGCCTCGTGGTCGTATGTCTCTCGGGTGCTGTCCGCTCATATCTCTCTGCGCCTGCGGGCTCTCGCGTCCGGGGGGGGGGGGGGCGGCTGGTCATCCCCCCCCCCCTCTCCTCCCCCTCTCCACCCCACCCTCCCCCCCCTCAACGTGTCTTCGGCCTCTCTCCGTAATCTGCTCTTCTCGGTCCTCTCTCATCCTCTCGGCCTGCGTGCCGTCCTCTCCGTCCGTCCCTCCCCCTCTCCTCCCCCCCCCTCTCTCCCTCTCCTCTCTCCTCACCATCCCGCCCTCCCTCTCTTCCCCTCAACCTGTCTCCCCCCCATCCACTAAAACTTCTCCTCCACTCCCTCTTCGGCTCCCGCTCCGCCTCTCTCTCTATCTCTCGTCTCTCTCGTTCTAACTGTCTCTTCCTTCAACTGTCTCTGCGCTCCTTCTCCCTCACCTCCCCCCTCTTCTCTCTGTGTGGTGTCATCTTTCTCCTCTCATCTGTCTCTCGTCTCCCTCTCCCCCTCAATTGCTCTCTCCTCTCTGCTCCTCAATCTCCTCCCACCTCTCCCTCCCCCCAACTCTCCTCTCTCTTTGCCTTTCTGTTGGCTCACTCTCCACCTCCCTCATCTGTCCTCCTCCTGTCCCCTCTCTCCCCCTCCTCCTCCCTTCCTCTATCTTCTCATCTCCTCCCTGTCATCTCCTGGGTCTCTCCTCTGTCTCATCCTCTCTCTGTCTCGCCTCTCCTCGTAATCTCCTTCTCTCCTCCCTTCCTCTCTCTCCCCCTTCTCCCTCTCCCCCTCCAGAAACTCGCCTTCTCTCTCTCTCTCTCTCTCTCTGTCTCTGTCTCGCCCTCCCCTCTCTCTCTCCCGCTCCTCTACCCTCCTTGTCTCTTCTCGTCCTCTCTGTGCTCGTCTCATCTCTGTCGTCTCGTTCGCTACCTTCGTCTAGTCCTGTCTCCTGCTCTCCTCTGTCTCTGTTCTCGCCTCTCCTCCTCTCTTCTCCATCTCTCTCTGTCTCGCTGTCCCCTCTGGTACGTACTCTCTACCTCTTCAGATTATCGCTGTCGTCTGCCTCTCTCAACTATCAGTTTTCAGCAGCATCGGTCCAGCGCTTTCCTACTTCTCTCGTGACAAACAATCAAGTCTACAATTTGTTATCAACCAAAGAAATAGGAAATGCCCTCCCCCCACACCTTGAAGCCTACGGGGCAGGGGGCTTTATGGACAACGGGACACTGCATGCTTTTCGACTGAGAGGTGTTGGCGCCCACTAGGATCGACATTTTCTTTTTTATATAATTTAATTTAAAACCGTGCCCGTGAGGTGCCTGCTGCTGCAGCCGCCGGCCGCAGCAAGCTGTCGCAGTGCGCTGGTTCATCCTTGAGACCACCCGTCCAGGTATGAGAGTGAACCCAATCAGCGATCGCGTCAGGCTGTGCACGAGGACAGCGGTCGCAGCGGCTCGCTGGCCGTTCGCGTGCTGCTCAACGCCGAGATGCTGTCGCGACAGGTAAGACTTGCAGAAGCCAAGCGAAGCAGCTGCCCCCTGGCCCGGAGCCTCGCCTTGGCCACTCCTATTTGGCTGCCTGCCCGCCCTGCCAGCTGCTTCTGCTGCTCGGGGATGGGAAATAGAGTGGGTGGGTAGGGGTATAAAGCTATCGCAGACGGCCTGCAGCAGTGCTGCAGCTGCCAACGCTGCCAGAAGGTCAGCTTCTTCTCTGTCCCACCTATCATGGCCCAGAGGAGGAGTGTGACCTTCTGCTTCGCAAGCCTCCTGCCCCTTCCTCCCCGCGCCCATTGCACAACATCTCCCAGGCACCTTTTTATGTGGAGCAGCAGGAGATAGGATACAGATTAGAGTTGCAGAAATAATAGGACTGGTGCACCCCCAGGTATTTGGTGTTACGCTTCGTGACAGAGGCGGTTCGTTGCCCATCTGATGCTCGAGAAGAAACAGGAAGCAGAGGCATAGGACCCATACAACCCCTCGGAGGCCAAGAAAAATTCAACAAATGCCGTCATGACTTGTCAGTTGCTACTCCCTACAGACAGAATCAGGCCAATCCTGCGTCTTGGCAGCTGAGGCCTACCGTCTACCGATGATCCTGACACTGTTTTGCTTGGTAGCCGGCTCCCAGTCGGCGCGAAGGAGAAGCGCAAGCAGGACCTGTATCCACCGAGTTTGCAATGTCAAGGAAAATGGTGACACAAGTGTTTGCTAGGTGGCGCCGACCGGCGAGGCTGCCGAATGTGGCAGTGGAAGGAAGTGCAGGTCCGATACTCACCATCGGTTTTGGGTACCGTCAGGACCAATCACTTGCTATGGAGTAGTGTGGCTTGAGCAGCAGACCAGACGGGTCACACACACACACACACACACACACACACACACACGCATGCACACTCACACACTCACACACACACACACACACACACACACACACACACACACACATATGCACGCACACACACAAGCACGCACGCAGCACGGCACCACACAACAAAGATAGATTGTAGATTGAGAGAGAGACGATTGGGGAGCGGAGAGAGAAGAGAGATTAGAAGGAGATAGAGAGAGAGAGAGAAGAGGAGAGAGATCGTAGAGATACTTGAGATTGATCAGGACACGGCAGCAGCTTTGTAACCCGGGGAGTTCTTTCTTTGGCAGGGATCAGCCGCAGTCGTCAGCAGACCTGCTGGCTGCAGGTGCAGCTCGAGTCCAGTGGCCGGTGGCCACAGCTGGCCGACGAACCTTGAGTCCATCCAGGTTGCCAGCTCCTCTGTGCAGGTGGAGATGGACCAAATACATACCGACCATTGTGTGGAGTTGGCCACTCGCGAACGATAATGTAAGGCACGTTGTCCTCAGTAGTAAGCAACCCCGGAGGGAGTGCCGCTGCGTGATGCTGTCCCCATAATAGTGCACGTCTGGGCAGCTTCCTGAAGAGTCACCTTTTCCAAGACTGTACACATGGTCTAGAGGCTCCAGCAGTTGCTGACCGAACCCTAGCAAAAACCAAACTCACTGAGCGAAAAGATTGATTTGAGTCAATACATTCACCTGAGCTAACAGCCAGTCGAGCTCGGTGTTTATATCTATAATTCATTTGTATAGCAACCCCAGAGGAATTCAACTCTATTCCGGTGATTCACATTTGCCTCGGCGGCTTTGAGAGCCCACGACCTCAGCAAGACCTCTTGGTGGGAGACCTCATTTAACTGCTGGACCAACCCAAGTTTCGTCGTGAATCGGAGTAACGTGAGAGAAGAGAGACAGAGAGCATAGAGAGATCATTAATAGAGAGACAGAGATGATAAGAGAAGAGAGAGAGACAGAGACAGAGAGAGACCAGAGAGAGAGAGACAGAGAGAGAGAGAATAGGAGAGAGAAGAGAGAGAGAAAGTAAAAAAATATAAAATAAATGTAGAGAGGGCCTGTAGTTATAGAGAGAGAACGAGACGGGGGAACAGACATAGAGCTAAGAGATGGAGACGAGATGAGAGCGGAGAGTGGAGAGAGAGAGAGAGAGAGAGAGAGAGAGAGAGAGAGAGAGAGAGAGAGAGAGAGAGAGAGAGAGAGAGAGAGAGAGAGAGAGAGAGAGAGAGAGAGAGAGAGAGAGAGATCAGGCTAACAGTGATCTCTTGCTGGCAGCTTTGTAGTTGAATAAACAACCCGGCGTTGGTGGTCTTGTTTGCACCGACGGCCGGCAGGAAGCTTGAAGAAGGAATTCAGCTAAACTTGGGGGCCTGGCAACCTGCCGACTAACCCACCTGTTGCCAGCTGCTCTGCTTAGATCTGCAAAGCATTTGCCAAATGCTACCCATACAATACTGACGTCTTTTTAACTCACAAGGAGTCCCACCATCGTGCATCTCGATTCAGAGATAGCAGAACTAACAAAAGGAAAATAGAGAAGTCCAAGAGGCACAGCAGTACTGCGCCTGTCTCATCGTCTCCTTCCACGCCTCCTCCTTTAGGCTGTATGGTGATGCCGATTTTTTTTTACTGCGTTCAAGTGCTCGGCTTTTTTGGCAGTAGCTTGCCTTTGTTAAGCTTAAGTCTGCAAAGGTTATTGCCACTCATATTGGCCACTGCGAGACACCAGCCCTTAAAAATATAGTTTTGCCCGTGCTGACCGGAATTTCCGGCCCTGACCTGAGTGGTAAGCAGCAGCACAGCGTGGTTTCTCTGCTCATTCACAGGTGGCACTGCTGAGGGCTCACGCTGGTGAGCATCTGCTGCTTGGCGTAGCTCGTCGGTCGATGATGGTGAAGGATGCTCTGCTTCTTGGCAGCGGCTGCCTAGTGGAGCCGGACAGCATAGAGCCGGAAATGGGTAGGGTGGTGAAACGTGTGCTCGATGAGCTGGTCAAGCCTCTGAATGACATCAACATCGATGATGCCGAGCTGGCATGCCTCAAGGCCATAGTATTTTTTGACCCAGGTAAGCTCCAGTGCTTACAACTGTGTAAATATGTATACACCTTCATGTAAGTATAAATGAATATATATATATATATATATATATTTGGTAGGCATTCATGCATATGCATATATTATACATGCACAGGTACATACATGGGCGAGCATATTTTAATAACTGATTTCACAGTTTTACTTACAAGTGTGATGCTAGCTGGTGGGAAAATCCAAAGTGCTCCGGTGGCATCAAACTTTTGCCTGGCCGTCTTTATGGCATTATGCCTGTATGCAGTATTCTCTAGGGCTCTTGCTGCTGATTTGCCTGCTGAATGCACACTGTCAATGGATGCATTGCAGTTTTCTCACGCTTGGGCTTGCAGATGCCAAAGGTCTGAGTGAGCCGCAGAAGATCCGGGCCATACGACGACAGGTCCAGCTCAATCTAGAGGACAGCATGAGCGACCGACAGTACGACGGGCGTGGACGCTTCGGCGAGCTGCTCCTGATCCTGCCCACTCTGCAGAGCGTCTCGTGGCAGATGATAGAACAGATTCAATTTGCCAAGCTTTTTGGCATCACACGGGTGGACAGCCTGCTCCAAGAGATGCTGCTCGGAGGTGAGTCGTCATCGACTGCCGCCGGCAGCCGTTCTATGACCGGATGAACTGCCCCCCCCCCATGATGATGCCCGCTGTAAGCTCACTAGCTCAGAGACAAGTCTAAGTCGATGCATGGTACAACTAGATTGCTAATTCTGAGCGACGAGTATTGCTTGCCCATTTCTCTGTACGATGCTTCCTTCTCTGTGCCTGCAAAGCGAATGTCCTCTCAGTCAGCAGTCGGTAGTATAGCCAAGCAGTCGTGTAGCCAAGCCTGCTTTCCTACCCTATGACCTAGCAGTGGTGGGCTTGTCTTAAGTAGCTGCTCGATACGTGATCGGTAGAAGAATTATGTTATTGCTCTCCCTTGCTGATATGCAGCCACCAGCTTCCTGATGCCACCCCACAACTTGTGCGATCATGTGTCACCGCATTGGCAATCACTATTGTAGGTGGCCTGGCTGACATTCTGGGCGTGGCAAACAGCTTGGTGCAGCAAGCAGCAGCCCAGCCAGACCTGACGCTGATCCAGCATGCCGAGCCCGGCATGAACCTGGTGGTTCATGCTCGCGAGTCAGCTAGCAGTTTTCTCCACGGATCCAACATGGACGCCTTGCCGTGCAAATTGACCACGATCGGCTCCCATCATCCAGACACGCCTCTGCCATCGCCTGAAGCCTCCGGCGCACTTTCGGCTCAGCAACACTTTGACATCAGCCTCATTGACCTCAAGAAAGAGCTGCACGTTTGAGTTCCATGTCCGACAGGCAGGAGCTGCACAAAGCCACGAGATTTGATGACATGAGACAAGACAGATGTCGAGCAACTACAACAGCAGTGGCTGAGGGGGCGGCGGTAGCTTTGCTCCCCGAGGCTTGAGCCTAATGACAGTGAAGCATTCCCGATGGAAATGGCCCCAACGACAATCTTCCGTATGCTGACAAAGTGAGATTTTTTTCGTGCTCCTTTGGGCAAATGGACACGGTCTGCAGCCGAACAACGACTACTATGCCAGCCTCAGAGCCAAGCAAATGTCAAGTTCCGATCTGCCGGCCGCAGCAGATCGACACACTTGTTTTGTTGCATGCCGATTGCTAACGGCAGCCCCGGACCTCAGTTTTCCCCTTGTGGGCCTAGCGTTCAAAAGCCACCGAACAAACTTAGATGTCATTCTTATTCTTATTATTATTACTTTTCTATCACTTCTCTAACTGCCTTCAGTCGAGGGCAGGGAGAGAGAGCGAGACTTGAGCTCGAGCGATGACAGCTAAAGCTGACACGTGAGCTAAGTCTCTCTCATTCGAGAGAGAGAGAGAGAGAGAGAGAGAGAGAGAGAGAGAGAGAGAGAGAGAGAGAGAGAGAGAGAGAGAGAGAGAGAGAGAGAGAGAGAGAGATAGGGAGAGCTAAAAGCTCCTTGCGGTGCTCTTGCGAGAAGAGGCCCACACAACTGACCAATCTCCGGCACCGGCCGAGGCTGGCCTTGCACCACTAGCTGAGCTTCTAGTAACAACAGCAAGAACTGCTGGCTTGTGCATGGCTTGCAGCAGTGAGCCAGGTGAAGGCGTGACTTATTGACTCTCGAACATGTGCAACCGAGCCTGAACGGCTTCACGGGCTGCAGCAAGCGGCAGCAGCAGCAGCAGCAGCAGCAGCAGCATCACAAGCAACAACAATGCCGTGTAAATAAAGGGTGATGCAGTCAGGCTTGCCTTGCTCTCTTTTTTCGTACAGAAAGGCAGCCTGCACTTGACTATTGCTTAAGAAAGCACTCGAAGAACGAATGCGAACCTGCAGCTGGGCGGTGGGCACAGGCGAAGCGGCAGCAGTAGGCAGCCACCTGTGCCCACCACCCACTTCCTACTGCACTGCTGCCCCCCCCCCCCCCTGCGCCGAGTTACTGCTTCCCTGGTGGAGGTGGTGGTGGTGGTGGTGGTGACGCAGCCCCAGTCACATCCCTCTGTCACCTCCCCCCAGATTGAGTCAGAGCACCGATGTAGAGTTTGCACTGTGGCTCACCTAAGCTCGTGGCTAGCAGCAGCTAGCTGCTGGCTGCTAGGATCGAGACAGAAGCGGCAGCTGCTACCGCCACCCTCCCCCCCTCCCCCGTCGAGAAGGGCAGCAGCCGGGCCGGTGGATGCTGCTGATGCTGCTGCTGCTGCCAAGCCAGCCACCCAGTGGTGGAGGCCCGTGGTGAAAGCTGGAGTTTGTGGAGGGGGTGTGGTGCAGGAAGGTAGCTTGCTGGCCGGCTCGAACGAAGGCCCAGGCTACTTACTTACTAGTGGCAACATTGGTAGGTTATGGCACCTGTTGTGGCAGAGTAATGACTAATCAAGGGAAGGTAGCTGTCACACGACCAGAAGGAACAAACAAGGCTCTCCGAAGCCCTCCCTCTGCTAACCGGGACGGCCATTAGCCAGCTAGCTATGCACTGGACCCTGACAGCCCCTCTCTCCTCCCCATGGCAGCTGACGAAACCTGCCAGCTGTGCCTGCTCGGAGCTGCTGGCAGTGGCACATGGCAGAGCACGGCCGCCATCGGCTGGTCACCTCCACCGATTGCTCCACTCAGCAGCAACTAAAGGGGGCAGTGCAGGGCAGATGTGGTTAAAGGCTTCACATGGGTAAAGGGCTAGACGAGCGGTTACCCCCACCCCGAAAGCTTTTTGGTCTTGCCACTTGGTTAAGAAAATGCTTCCACAGATACCCTAATATGGCCTTCTTTAGAGATTTTTCCAGAACAGTGGTTTACAACTGGTTCAGCGTTCAATGAATTCTCGCTGCTACTATAGGCTTCCTGAAATTTTGTACGTTCGGCGAGTCCAGTATAAAGTTCGGATCTGAAAAGGGATTCGCCACCCAGCAAGGAAATGCGATCGAAGCGAAAGCACTTGGATGATGGCAGAAGCCTACCGGTGATATTTGTGTTTTTGTTTCCTTGTTTTCTCTTGTAGCTCAGGCTGCTTGAAAAATTGAAATCGCTCGAGACCCCCTACAGGGCGGTCAACAATCGCTGTGGTGTCAACTTCGAAATAAAATTGAGAAAGGACGAATTTGGCCCCCAAAAAACGACCTCATTTCCTCGTAGCTATGCGCTCGTGCTGAAAATAACGACCGCAATTTCCGCTCAACAGCAAGTTTTCATGCGACTCGACCTCTGTAAATACTTCTGATGACTAAGCGACTGTCATGTCTCAATCGTCATTTTTCAGTCCGAAATATATCGGTCATCAAAAAACTCTACAACGGATTCAAAAAGATCTTGCATGTGTCTAGTTCATTTTCCTTTGATAGCGATCATAGTAGGCCGCGAATAACGTAATTATGAGAGACATTTGTGCCAAGAGAGAAAGTGTGAGAGAGTGGGAGAGAGGGGAGAGAGGGAGAGAGAGAGAGAGAGAGAGAGAGAGAGAGAGAGAGAGAGAGAGAGAGAGAGAGAGAGAGAGAGAGAGAGAGAGAGAGAGAGAGAGAGAGTAGCAGATAGAGGAGTAAGACAGACAGGCAGACATGGTTAGAAGGACAGAGACTGGACAAAGGATTGAAGAAAAAGAGGGATGGGGAGAAAGACGTGGATAAGGAGGTAGAAGGAAGAGAGACATAGTCAGATAGTGGGAAAGGGACTGGAGATGGAGAGACAGAGTGGGGGAGAAAGAGAGGAAGGGAGGAAAAGAGAGAATAGAAGAGAGAGGGAGAGAGAGAGAGAGAGAGGGAGAGAGAGAGGGAGAGAGAGAGGGAGGGAGAGAGAGAGAGAGAGAGAGAGAGGGAGAGAGGGAGGGAGGGGTGGCAGTGCCGGAGATATTACCAACATGTACTTCTGCTGTAGCCGGTTCTGGATGTGCATGAAAATCCCAACATAGTACTATAGTCAGCCTCGAATTTGAGCGAAATTTGTCCACTTGTAATGTGTCAGCCTCAGCTGCCCATTACCAGAGAACCCAGTGGATATCTTTGAACCTTTTGCTGTTCTCAGATTCCGAACTGCCTGATGCAAGCTGATGCTACTGCAGGATACACAGCATCGGAGACACAGTCAACGGTGGCGGTGCTCGAAAAGGTTTTATGCCGAGCAGGTTGCCCCCGTTAAGTGATTGGCAGGTGTTCTCTGAAATTCACCTTTAATTGCTGCCAGCACCCGGGGCTAATTTCTTCCCACAACTGTAAAGCATACTGTAATTTAGCTTCGTGGACGAGGAGCCGACATTCGCGATGTACGAGCATTCTAAACCTATAGACAGTGTTCCAGAAGTTGTGAGACCTATTGTGGCGGTTGGCATTCCGAGGTCAGAGAGCATTCTCTTCGGCAGCAGCTGTCGACTTTTCGGCAGCTCAGTAGAGCGCCCGTCATGGCGCCGGTCAGTCGTTCAAGCTTCCCCCCTGCGGTCCAGACTGGCAGGGCAGACTCGAGTAACTCGTGCAGCCGATCAAGCAAGCTCCGCTTTGCCTGTCGGGACTAGGACAGGGCCTTCGTCGAGGCCGGCTCTGACCTGCTACCGCATGCCGAGCTGGTGTGGTCCAGCGGTTACGGCACTCGCTCCAACCAAGGCGTGGCTGAGGTCGTGGGCTCGAGCCCCGTGGCACGCGTGAAGCGCCTGAATAGAGAGATTAAGCTCTCTTGGGGCGCTATACAAATGAATTATATATAAATGAATTATATAAGCCAGGAATTGCCCTGCCGTAGAGACTACGGATTAAGGTCAGGGAGAGCACAAGGATGCTTGCTGTTGAATACTCAATAGTAGCTGTACTAGTAATGCTATGGAGACCTTTTAATAGCATCCTAAGAGGTCGATACTTTCTCCTAGGCACCGTGCACCGTGCATGGAAAGGAAGCGCTGGCTGCGTCACGTGCCTGGCCCGTTAATGTCGGACTCTTCGGTGTCTCTTCCTTAGCACTCTTGGATTCTCTATACTTTCTCACTGGAGCTGCAGCATTTCCTGCGACAGTTTAGGCACTCCGTACGTTCGTCTTGCATTCTTAGAGAAGAAGAGGCAATATTTGAAGCCAATCACGCCAGCGATCTGAGCGGCTAAAATGTGGCTGCATTGTGAACGTGGATTTTACTGCCTATAAGCGCCGCCGTCGACGCAACAAGGAAAAGCGCTTGCGGAAGGAGTGGCAGGAGTGACAGACAGAGAGCAGGCTGGGAATTCGCTCGCCCTGCGGCGGCTGATTCGCGACTGGTTTCGCCCTGCGAAGGTCCCCGACAGGTCTGCCGCTGGCTGCCAAACGTGGCAAGTGAACTTTGCTTCTACTGGGGGGCTTCTCGCTGACACACCCTCTGCTGACTCAGAGTAATCTCGCCTTACTCAGCATCGCTGGATCTAGAAAGGAGCATGGATCTGCATGGAGGTCATTCGCAGAGAGGAAACTAGTGGTGACCTACAAAAAATAATCAACTATCAAAAAAAGACGGCTTCTGGAATATGCCTTTGCCAGTCGACGCGTGCATTCGTGCTTTACAACAAATTCGCGAGAGGATTCATGCAGCAAGTCAGGACAGGGCATCGGAATTGTATGGTTCGAAAGAAAGCCCGGGTCCAGGTGCTGTAATGCAGAAATTAAGGACCGCCGTAAAATGATAGGGGCGCTCCATCAATTAATAAGACGGGCATGTATTGCAGCTTTTATAGTGACGTTTGCTCTCTTCATTTTCGCTTAAAAAGGAGCACCCGTTCGCCATTTCATTTGGAAGATTGTGTAATCATTTCGTTTTCAAGCCTCCGCTTCCGCATTTCCGAGACAGCTGTGACAAAATGCATAGTCTCAAGGATTTCACGAAGTGGCAGTGAGTAAACACAACGGGCTTGCCCTTACAACTGGTTGGAGATTGTAGCGGCACCACAGCGGAAAGCAAAAATCTCCAGCCACCTTTAACTGGACAGCCAGAAGAGCCAGGATCTCCGACTTAGGTTAATGTTGAGCAATCAAAATGTCTCTCCTAGGGGTAGGGCCAGAATGATGATCTTGAGCAATGCCAAAGGCGACTCAACTGCTTCAAAAAAATGCACGCGTCCTTGCAGTCACTACAAGCCGCGTCAGTCCGGACGTATACAGGGCAGGATTCGTTGGTTCAACACAGGATCGCAGAGGCCAATAGAAGTTCGTAGATCATCTAGCTAATTCCCACCATCTAAAGTGCTGTAGTGGCCAGTGCGTCGTCCTCAGCCAGCGCCAGGAGTGATAATTGAATACTCTAAGCGATTGGTGGAGTCCACTTCAGCCCCCCCCGAAAGCTTCTTTTAAACGGTTTGAACCAGTTCTGATTATGACGGTGCAGGGACGGGGTCAACGAGACAGACATATTGGTGGGCAGATGCTCGACCTCGTGGACGAGGTGATCAATCGTGTAGGTCAGCAACTGAATGAGGCGAAGTAGGCAGGTGACGAGTTTCAGCCGGCGTCTTCTTCCACGAGTTCACTCCAAAGTCATAAGATCGTGGAGCGACAAAGCTAGCCTCTCAGCCCCTTTTGCTCCCTTACGCAGCCGCCAGGCGAATTCTTTAGGATAAGGATACTTCTTTAGGATAAGGATACTTCTTTAGGATAAGGATAATTCTTTAGGATAGTTCTTTAGGATAGTTCACTAGGTCCAAGCGAAGCGCGACGAAAAGGAAGCGCCTTCACTACCGGCGCGCGCGTGCCTGCGTCCAGACTTGTCGACGAGGCCCGCGGAAAGCAGCGTCGAAGAAGCGCGCGAACGCCACCAGCGACTTTATTTGACGTCCGATCTGAAAAACGAAAGGAATTCAGTGCAGCCGTCGTATCGACCCCATTTAACGGGAGAAGACGCCTTTCGCAAAGCTGCCCAAACTGGTAGAATTGGTGTGCACTTTTCAAAATAAACTTTAAATTTTTAGCTCAAACGAAAGCACGTCCTCCAAAGAATAGCCGCGTTTTCATTTATGGACAGCACTTTTTTTTTTCATCGCGAGGCAATTGGCTCAAGAATCGAGCATGCGGCAGGCATCGTGGATCATCTGTGGAGCCCTTAAAATATCGAGAGCCACCGGGTTTCGATCTTCTTTCTTTTCACTTATACACGGTTACCCTCTGGCGGCCGATGCTATCGCCAATGATGATCTTGACCTGAATTTCTACGCCGATGACATTCTGCGTGACTAGGCTCGCGTTTGGATGGCTACCATTTTTTTCTGAAAGTTTGCGATGATAAGACTCACCTCATGTTGGTACCCGAAAGCCCAAGACTTGGACCTTGAGATTGTTTCCGCTTGCATCGCTCCTCCGGTTACGTCTGCCCGCAATCTAGGCTGGCTAGTCCAAAGCCATTTGTCTTCGGATGAGCGCGTTCTTTTAGCGGGCAAGTCGGCCTACTTTCAGTCAAGGAACATTGCCAAAAACAGGGCTCTCTGAGATAAGAATGCGATGACCAAACTAGTTCGCGCATCTGCGACATCTCGTCTAGGTTATTGCATCCCTTTATTCGGGAATCGATGCCTGCGCCCTGAATCGTCTGCAACTCGTGCCGGACGACTCAGCGACCCGTAGGGTCTGTCGTCGTCGGCGAAGCTGCCACGGCGCTTCTGTCTGCGGTTCACTGGGTCCCTAGCGAGTATAGAAACGATTTCAAAATCCCCCTACAATCTGGCTAATAGGTCACTTTGCTCGCTAGCGCCAGCTCACCCATTCAAACACCGTTTTCCTCCGGTTACTCGGCGCTCTCGAACCCCCCCTTCCCCGTCGGCGGCATCCGGTCAGTCGTCTCACCGCCACCTCCCAGTAAGTTAAATTCTTTTGGCGATCGAGCCTTTGGCCCGTATTCACCAATATCTGGAACTCGACTACTTGTGGCCACTGTTGCTGCCTGCGATGGCCTCGCATCCTTTAATCGGGCTCAGATTTTCTGCTCAAGATGCATCAGTTCCCGCCAGCTTTCCCTTCGCCGAAGTGAACTCTTTTTTGTTGTTGTTCCGGAGTGCTTTTCGTGTGTTCCCGTGGATGATTCAGTGCATGCTACTTGCCAGAGATCTCATTTACCGGTGGCTTAGAGGTGTCTTCATGTTTGCTTTAGCATGGTGGCCTAAGCACGATACTTGTTTGCATTTGCACACTTGACTCCGACGTACGATGCATACGACGAACCCTTGGGTGTCGACTCTCTTGCAGGTAGTTGTATAGCACCTGGGTAGAGATTCTTCTCTTAACTTGCTTTACATTTGACCTATATTATTATCATTATGATTATTATGCACTTCTTAATCTTGCCAAACCGAAGACAGTTTGAGTCGGGCGGAGCCAGTCACCCAGTGATTAATGCACATACTAGTCATTACATCTCGAAGGTAATTATTAAAGACCTACTTATCACATCAGCCCTACTTGAGCTAAGGTTTTGATCAAACTCTATGGACTGCCAACAATGTACCGGGACACTTCTGGAGAGGATCCATGAACTTGGCTGACCAGGGCCCGGCGCAGCTGCTGGGTCTATCCCAGTCTGGCCGGTGCAAGGAGCTGCTGCCCTTCCCTTCGTCCTTCCTCGGCACCGGCCTGTGCACCGGGGAGATGCATTTGCCGTTGTGCCTGTGCTTCTTAGCAACAGAACGATATAGAAGTGCACTGAACCAGTCTAGAAGTCATTTGGGTGGAGAGCGCTGCCGTGCGGTTGTCGACAGATTCGGCGAAGTATTGTTCGTAACTTAACAACGAAGGCTCCTAGTTGAACTGGGAGATGCGAGCCCTCTTCCGACCACCAAGTCCCCGGCGGCTCGGTGGAGCCTACCTAGGTGAGCTGCATTAGCAGTTTGGGCCCCTCGTGCCCCCACGTCTCGTCAAAAGATGGACGACGGGCAGTGATTGCTGACTCTTTCTTAAGCTAAGACGCTGCCGGTGAAGGTCGGTGTGGTTCGGCGTGTTCGTGCCTGCGAGACATGATTATAGTAATAATGCATTTGCATAGCACCCTCGGATAACTTAATCTCTTTCTAGACACTTGCCACACTGGAAGCTACGTGTGGTGACTGCAACGATGTGAGCTCCGAAGTCAATTGAAAGGCAAAAGCTGCTCTCTTGTGCAGCTCGTCATTCCGGAGCTCGTCGTTCCGGAGCTCGTCGTTCCGGAGCTCGTCGTTTCGGCTCGTACCACCTCTGCTCTAAGCGCCGCGACACTTGCTAAAAGTGGCACTCGCTATTGCTGCTGCTCGTTTTCCTTCGATCCGATCGACTCTCCTTAGTACTCCCGCATCCAGGCTTTTGTTGCTGCGGCACTCCTTCCTCGACTTCCTCAGCTGCTCTCCAATTGCAGCTAAGCTCGTTGCCTTTCTCTACATTCTGAGCAGCCAAGCAGATGCACAGCACAGCCACTCGAGCTTGGTGTGTACCGCCAGACTTATTGACGTTATTATAATAATAGTGCACTTGATAAAGCGCCCTCAGAGAACTCAATCTCTCTCTAGGTACACCGTTACTTGATCTTATTGTTTCCTAAACGTAACTCGCATTGGAATGAAATTTTTCATTTCACGACAACGACGGACTTGTCTCACTCGTTCGATTGGCTGGAGCAAGCAGGCAAGCCTGGCTCTGCATGTGTGGCCGAGTTGGCGTCGCGTCAGCTGGCAGTTGCAGCATCATTCCATCGCACCCACTCTCCCTTCCAGAAGTAGTTGTGGCTGTGGAGGCTAGAGTTCATCGTTGAGCACCGTGAGCTGACGGAGCTTTCCTCGACGTCCTTTCCTCGACGCCGACTTGTCAGGCCTTACGTTGCATACGAGAGGAAAAGAGCACTTCACTCATACACAGAACGGGGCTGGCTGAGCCAATCCACCGGGTTGCTCCGCCGCATCTATTGGACGAAGCACTTGCCCATTTTCGTTTGCTTACTTACTGCTACCCTTGCACGCTCTATCGCTTGACGAATGCCGCAGGTGGGCTTTTCAATATGCTCCGCGTCTCCCGCCTCGATTGTCTCGCTGCTCCGAGAATGCAGCGGTTAGCAATCGAGGCCTGGCATTCACATTCGCCGCTCGCGAGGAGCCGTCGTTGAGCGTTCCCAAGCATCGAGCGGGGGCGGGGCGGCTGGGGGGGGGGGGGGACTCGGATTCTCGTTCCAGCTGCTGCGGAAGATGCGTCGGTAGCTGCTCTAAGCACCGGGCGATCCCCTTGGAATAGTAGCTGAGCAGACCGTCGTCCGATCGAGCGGATGCTGTGGATTACTGCGCGGCTGAAGCTTCGGACTTGAGACGAATTCTACCGCTGCTCTCATTCGCCGATCCCTGGCGACTCATTTGCAGTTGCTTCAATTCGTAGAGAAAGCCTTAAACAGCAAAGTCTACTGCCGTCGTCAGTATCGACTGCATACGCAGGTGGAGGCAAAATCGTTCCAGCCGGTGTGCTCGGAGGCGGGGGGGGGGAGGGAGGCAGGGGGGAAGGGCTGGCCTAAATGCACTCGCTCTGGCAGCTCCTGCGAAGCGAAAGAACGTGATGAACCATTCCAAGTCGTAGAGATAGGAGGTACCATGTGCCATTCCATAAACATCTTAGTAAAATTTAACTGTTAGCTGATTTAATACCCTCACATTATATACACACACACACACACACACACACACACACACACACACACACACACACACACACACACACACACACACACACACACACACACACACACACACACACATATATATATATATATGTAGCGGCAGAAGAGCTTTAACGACTATCACCACAACTTGCAGTGGACAATAAAAGATAATAATAAAACATTTGTATAGCACCCTCAGAGAACTTGATCTCTTTCTAGGCACCATACATTCGCTGCAAAGGAAGCATGGTCTGAAGGATCGCCCACTGCAGGACTCGAACCCACGACCTAATGAGGGAAGAGCGAGCACCTTTCCCCATGGCTAAGACACTAGGACAAAATTTCCAGCGGGAGTCAAGGAAAAGCTGTAGCAGCAAGGATTGTTTGCTGTGGGCTAGTGAACAAGCTCTAACTATCTGTCCTCCCTCACTTCACTGCAACCAAATGGAACCTTAGCACCACGACTGTGTGTTTGAACTACCATGGAGACCTCGTTAAGAGTTAGTTCACTCTATGCCGCGAGCGCTGTTCTGGCGATAGCGTGCACTGAGCACCCGAAAACTACGCTCGAACCGGCGGCGGCGAGGGAGGCGGCTGCCTTGTGCTCTCAACGCCTGTACAACGGACAGAGACGTCGAATGGTTTGCGTTCTAAAACGTTAAACACAGGTGCACCCAAGAAACGGCCAACCGATATTATGCTTGCGGAGCCAGAGGCCTGCGGCAACACTCTGTGTGCTACCCAAAGCTCTGCCGCTTGGCAGCGCGTCCGCCGCGAGCGTAGCGAGCAATTGCCGCATCGCACCACTTAGGGTTCATCGGTTCCTCATCGAGCAGCGTTTCGTCTTTTAAGATTTTGTCACTGGCGTTAAGGTCCCTCCATTCTCTTGCACAGGCCTACCTACCTTTCCAAACTACTTTCCAAATGGGCTGCATTTAGTATCGCCTGCTCCTCTGACTCAAGCCGTTTGGCTGCGCAACTACCCAACCTTAAAAACCTTTGCGACCGTGCCTTCAGTTCGCATGCTCCCAAAGCCTGGAACTCACTCCCGACTGATGTCGCGACACCCCCGACTCGCCATTTAGAAAGAAACTGAAAAACGCACCTGCTGCTCACAACATTTGCTGGGCTCCGTCTGGAACTGCCTGCCCTCTGCTTGCCCTTGTGGGCGCTGGCGGGCGCTGGGCAAGCTATCGCTCACCAATCGCCGTTCTTCCTTTACAGCGTGTGTAAAGTGCCAAGAAAGAGCTTGCGTTCTCTTACGGCGCTACGAAAGTGTGTTATTTAATTGTTATTCTTTACTTTCGCTGACTGCGTTAACTGGCCTTCGGCTTTAGCTATTGCCTGCTGTGTGGCGCGGGATAAGCTGAAGCGACAGCGCCCGAGCGGAGGAGACGAGCGGTGCGGACGCCGCTTCGCGCGCCTTACGCGCCGCGACTGTGCGCAGAGCCGAACTAGTGCATTTTAAATGCGGCCGTCGGCTGAACTGAATCCAAGGCGGCTTTTCGATCGTCTCAAGGACGCTCGGTGCGCGAGCGAGGCTGCGACGCCAGAGCTGACCAGCCGGCTGCTTCCGCTCCCTGACGCCAAGCTCTCGCGGGCGCAGCTCGCAAGCGCCGCCAAACCGAACCGTTACGCGACCGGCATTTTCGTAGCGCGCAGCGATACAGCCGGGGAACGCCATACGCAGCCAAATCGGCTCACCCCGACTGCGCGCGCGCGCGCACGCCTCCCTCGCCAATCTCGACGGGGCTGGCAGGCCGGTGGGGGAGGGGGAGGGGTAGCTGGGCCGCACGGAATTTTGCCACGAGCGCCGCGCTCGCTCCGGAGAGGATTTCCTCGGCGTCGTCTGGCGTAGGAGGCGCGCGGCGGCCGCGCGCAGGAACGGCGGCGGTAGCTCTGGCGCGGCTCCGCCGGACGCGGGCGCGCGGTTCGCCCTTCGCCGCCGCCGCCGCTCGCTCGCTCTGTTTTAAAACCAATTTGGCCTCAGTAGTCATTAATGCCGGCAGCCCATTTCTGTCGCTGGCCCCCTCCCGCGTCTAGACTCTCAAATATTAAGCCGGTGTCAGCCCGGCTCCAGTGTAACACGAGATATGTTATTGTGCGGGTCTGGAGGTTTGCATAAGGACCGGAGAGCCAGAACCAGCGCCTTCGGGAAGACCGCGTGCGCCTTGCCCTCGGGACCGCCGCCGCGCCGGCCCGCCCCCCCCCCGAGACAAGCTCGCCTCCATCCACGTTGCAGCAGTTTTGCTTGCCCGCTCGACCTGCGAGCTGCAGCCGCCGCCGCCGCTTCAGCGAACGGCACCCGAGTATTCGGCGTCGTCGTTCTCCTCCGACGTCTTCCTGTAGCGGCAGTTGTCTGCCAACGGCTTACATCCAAAGGGAGAGGCTTTTTTTAGGGATGGGGGGGGGTGGAGACGTCGACGCCCCTGTGCTGGGGCGCCAAACCCAGAGCCAGGAGGCAGCCGCTAGGAGCGGCAGACACCGCACCGCAGCTTTCCGAGACCAGAGCGACGGCTGCCGCCCCCCCCCCGAGAAGAATCGCGGTCGGCAAGCAGCCTCGCGATCTGTTGGGGGCAGCGTCGACGCTAGCGAGCAATCGGCTCCCAGCCGCCCTCGCGTCGTCAGCTGCCGATCGAGCTCGAGCGGCAAGCAGATGGGGAGGAGGCGTGTGCTTTCCGGCTCGCCCTCTTCCCCCTTCCCTTAGGGGTGGGGGGAGGGGGAGGAGCCTGCTCGGCACGACAGGCACATGCATTAGCAGCAGATGTGCTTCTCCGGTTTCAGCCCCATCATCTCGGCATGGCTTCCCTCCATCCGCAGAAGATAGGAAGGAGGGAGGGAGGATGATGGCAGGCCAGGGCTGGGACGACTGATTCAGCTGCTACCAGAGGCCGCTGAGCTGAGGTCCTGCGGTTGCGACCGGCAGGTGCAGCTGTGCAGCCGGTCCCGGGCCCAGCTGCACCTGCCGCCGCCTGCCTGCGTCGCTGGCCGGGCCGGGGATGCATCGCAGGGGCGAGGCTGCTCGATTCTCGGCTGCTGCTGCTGCGGCTGCTGCCAGCTCGCTGCCGGCCGCCTTGGTCAGCCAGGAGAATCCAGCCGACGAATCCAGATAAGGCAGCTCACGGCAAAGCCGAGAGCGAGCCCCTTTCTCTCTTTTTCTCTTAAAAAGTAGAAGGAAATGTCTCGTCGATCTCGGGACCCGAGTACGTGACTTCTAGAGGCACGACCGAGTATTATTAACCAGGTACAGTTAACCAAACAGTCTTCTTTGCCCAGCGGCTGGCAGGCAAGCTGGAAGCATAAACAGGCAGATAAAAAAAAATGTAGTTCATTTGTATAGCGCCCTAAGAGAACTTAATCACTATTCAGGCGCTTCACATGTGCCTCGGGGCTCGAGCCCACGACCTCAGTCAGACCTCAGTCGGGGATGCAAGGTTTCTCTAGAAAGGCTTGACGGACCGCGCCTCTGGCTACAAAGGCAAGCACCTTACAACGATCCTGCCCAAGATTTCTGGCTTGGCCCTGAGATAGGCGATGATGAGGGGTGCTCATGTTGACCGACCATGGTCGTGGGCTCGAGCTCTGCAGCATATCTAAAGCACCGGATAGAGATGAGCTTGTCTTATCGTGCTATACAAATGATATATATATATGTATCTCTCTCTCTCTCTCTCTCTAAAACGTTACTACCCTACTGTGTGCAACGTTGGAGTCTTAGGAGTCTTTGGAGTCTTTTTACTTTCGCCCGATACTGCTTATGTGAGCTGCTGCTGCTGCTTCATTTCATTTTTTGATACCGTTATCTAGCAGCACAGTGCTGCTGTTCTTGTCCATACGCCGACAAGCTAGAAATGCTGAGGCCATCATATGACACCCACTGCCATGTTTGCTATGCCCAAAGGAAAAACCAAAATGTTGTTGCTTCTTTAGCTGCGATGCACAGCATACGTCAGGGATGGGGGCGGGCAGGGAGGAAGGGGAAGGAGCCTGCAAGCAATTGCCCCTGGGACCGATCGTGCCCCTCGAGCCTGGTCTGTGTAAACTTACAATAGTAATAATAATAAATTTGTATAGCACCCTCGGAGAACTTGATCTCTGTCTAGGCACTTTACATATGCTGCAAAGGAAGCATGATCGAATGGTTATTAGTAGCATGCTCTAGGACAACAAGCATAGCATTGTTAGAGGTGACTTGCACAGAGTCAGCATGCAAATATGGTTAGCGGCAGCATGTACAGTGTCAGCACGCATACGCACATGAAGGACGAATCACAGGGATCCACTAAATGCTGCGATAAATGGATGCGTTTTTTAGCTTTTCTTTTAATGTCGGTCAGTCAAGGGATGTCGTGATGCCAGTCGGAAGTGAGTTCCAGGCTTTGGGAGTATAGCACTAAATGCTTGGTCTCCAAAGGATTTGAGATTTGTACAAGGTATGGGTAAACAGCTAGATTTCGAAAAGCAGGTGGTTCGATGTTGAGCCTGTTGGGGGAGTAGATCTAATAGACAGGCTGGAATGAAGAGACGTAAAAGTGAGTGACTGAACCTTGAAATAAATGTGCTGCTTCACTGTTTGCCAGCATAAGTCGGCGAGAAGTGGCGTAAGTGACATGGCAACTACGATGCTAACAGCAGGTTTCACCCAGCCGATGGCTGCTGCTGCTTCTGCTGGCACCTGGACGCTCAGTTGACATCTCAGTCGGAGGCTGAGGCCGTCGGTTCACCAGCGCTGCATGCAGCTGCCCCAGACTTTCGGCTGCTGCTCCGAAAATCCACCACCGCACGGCAGCAGCAGCAGCAGCAGCAGCAGGACTTCACCGATCGCCTTTTCTCACCCCCCCCCGGCATGACTTTTTGTACATATTTTTTGTGCACAACTATTGGGAACAACTTTTGTGTTTAACTTCTTCACAACCTTTTTCCTTGCTCTTGGGGAAAGGCTGTCTACACAAGCAGCCCAGTAGTGTATTGAAGAGTGAACATTTTCCACATCCAAGATGCACGAGTCCCGCAGTCTCCTTTTCATGATGGAACGAATAAGCTTCGGCAAACTTCTTCAGCGGCCAGAGATTCGAGCGAATAAGTCTTCAGCCTCTATCACCGCAGACTGTACATCGAACTGGGCAGCGATGCAGCGATGACTGATGATTGCGATTCCCACCCGAGGAGGAGAGACTCACAGGAGACAGAGACTCAGAGATAGGGAATCACTGTGGAAACAATTCACGGGGCACGTTTACAGCTGCCTGTCACGAACGGTCGCTCGAGTGAGAGTTGATGCTTCGCAGGTGGGCAAGAGCTTTGTTACGTAGTCCTTCTCTGTCCGAGCTGGCCACTCGACACTTACTGACTTGGCCACTGGCCGGAGCCGCTGGGTGGCCGTCTCCCTCTCAGTCTGGATAAATCAGCTCGGCTGAATCCTGTCTTGGCTGGTCGTGGCACCAGTGCACACCAGCATATCGTGGTGGCTAAAAAGAAGGGTAATTGAATATCCCTATTTGATCATAAGTGCAGCAATCAGACTAGCCCTAGGCGAAAGCCTCCTGCTTCCTCCGGTGGCGGCCTCCTGTCTGTCTGGAACGCCATCACCGCCCCCACTGCCACCACTCCTGCCTGCCGAGGCCGGTGGCTCGGCTCGCTGGCAGTTACTCCTCTGCTGGGAGCTGCCGTGCTCTCCTGCCGAGCAGCCAGCACGAGCAGCCCCGAGCCACGTCTGCACCGAGGCCTCGATCGGGCCCGAGCTTCGGAGGAGTCGGCTCTGCATGCCAGAGCAGGCAGCCTCCAAAAGCACTCCCAGCACTCTATTGTTGGTGCCCTTGCCCAGTGACATTCCTAGCATACTTGTGCTCAGGGGACGAACTACTACACGGATGGCCCCCTCCCACTATTAAGCACCCATTTTGGCGTCCGGATTCAGCGCCCCTGATCCAGCGCCCGGGGACATATGCTCCGCCCTGCCCCCCTTCGGTATGCCACTGTCCCTGTCTTCCTTGCCTCTCCACTTCCCTTGTGGTGGTGCAAAACGGAAGTGGCATCTTGCCCATCTATTGCTTAGAAGCAGAGTGCAGTCAAAGTACGATCTAAGCTTGACCTTTGCAAAAGTGAATCTTTCTCGTGACCCCTGACTTGACGACCTTTAAAAAGGGAGCTACAATTTAGCTGCTTCTCACTACCTGTGCTCCATCCAAGTGTGAATCGTCATCCGTGTGCTTACGTAGGCTGAAATTGTCATTAACTAATTGCTCATGCTTCCTTTCCAGCATATGCAAAGTGCCTAGAAAGAAATTTAGTTCTGTGAGGGAACAATGTAAATGTTTTATTATTTTTATTATTATTAGAAAAGAGGTAGAAGGGACAACAGTTATAAGACTATTCCGTGTACAATATGCTGCATGTCCGATCCATATAACGTCGACCATGGCAGTCGATTGTGCGTAGGACAGTTTGCAAGCCGTCAGGATCTCCAAACCTTTATCGAGCATGGCAAATCAGAGCAGCCTTGGTAATACCAGTCCTAGAATCCAAAATTGGCGTAGCTGTGGCCGTAGCCTGGAGGATGATTGCTCCAGAGAGAGAGAGAGAGAGAGAGAGAGAGAGAGAGAGAGAGAGAGAGAGAGAGAGAGAGAGAGAGAGAGAGAGAGAGAGAGAGAGAGAGAGAGAGAGAGAGAGAGAGAGAGAGAGAGAGAGAGAGAGAGAGAGAGAGAGAGAGAGAGAGAGAGAGAGAGAGAGAGAGAGAGAGAGAGAGAGAGAGATGAGAGAGAGATAGAGATAGAGATAGAGATAGAGATAGAGAGAGAGAGAGACAGACAGACAGACAGAGAGAGAGACAGAGAGACAGAGAGACAGAGAGACAGAGAGACAGAGAGACAGAGAGACAGAGACAGAGACAAAGACAGAGACAGAGAGCAATCTCATGAATGACATGCTTTAGACTGAGCAGCTGCTCGATAAATTTGATAGATAGCGACTAGGCTACTTAGCTTCGTTTATGAGCCAGGAAAAGGTCAAGGCAGCATCAAGTAAACAAGTGAGCTCTCCGGTCGCCAACCCATAATGATGATACTACTAAGGATAATATTGTTCGTGTAGCAACTTTTAAAATTAAATCTCCATCTACGAACCTTAGAACTCAATATGCAATAAATGTGTAATCTATTTGCAAAGCGTCTTAAGAGAACTTACTCTCTTCTTTATCCAGGTGCTCTATACAATGGTGCAGGGCTCGAGCCCCACGACTTTGGTCGCGACAGGCAAGCACCTTACCTCCTGAGCTGCTGCTGCTGCTGCTAAGCCAAGGCTGCTCATCGCCAGAGCAGCATCAACCGAGGTTTAACGATATGCTAGACACCATGCTTGAACAAGCAAACACGAGCAAACCAGAAGACACTCAGCGGTGCCGATTTTAGTAGAAACTCTGTTTTGTGACACACGCTGAATCATGCGCAGGTAAGCGTGCAAAGCACACAGGAAAAAACCTACTGCTGTCGACTGAACTCGATGAGCCGTGATGGCACACTAGGTAAGGCGGTTGCTTTTCACGACCTCGGTTCCGAGGTCGTGGGTTCGAATCCTGCGGTGGTGATTCCTTATTGCAGCTGCAAGCAGTGGTGATAGCCATAAAGGCTCTTTTGTCTCTATATAAAAGAGGCTGTTAAATGAGCTAGTACTTTTTTGAACTGTCGCACTGGGAAAGTCTAGCAGAACTACTATCGTTGGCACCAGCATAGTTTCCGCCTTTAGTCGGTCAAATGAGCGCTGGCCCCACCCCGGTGGGACCGACCTGAAGGGGGCGGGCCAGCTTGCCTGGCTGCCTACCCGGCATGCCCCTTTGCCTTTCCTACGGTTGGTTTGCCATGCAAGGTCAAAGTCTTGAGAGCTAGCTTCCGGCTCTCGTCACCACCAGCAATAAGCTTGCATCTTTCGAGTCGCAGCTAAAAGCTTCTTCTCAGGTCAGCTTTCTTTTCGCTACCACCCGCCCTTGGGTAAACTTTTCGGTGTAATTGCCTCTTTAAGCGGTGGTGATAGGCGTAAAGTCTCTTCTGTTGCTACACAAAAGAGGCTGTTAAACCAGCTAGTATTTTTCAGTTTGTGGTTACGGCATTCTTTGCACACTTACCTGTGCATGACTCAGTGTGCGTTACTTGCCAGAGGTCCTACTCACCGGTGCCCACGAGTGTCATCTAAGCCATTAGCTTGCTGACCTTAGCGTTTGCTTTTGCTTGCTTGACACCGTGCTTGTCACCAACTGTTGGGTAAGAATTCTCTTGCAACGAGTTGTAAGCACATCTCACTTTCACTGGCTGTATTGGGGCAATAATGCTGTCAATATACCTTTATTTGGATGCTGACATACGAAGGTGGGCACTGCCATAAACATACGTATGCATACATGCATGCATGCATAAATACATAGACACACACACACACACACACTCACATACATACATACATACATACACGCATACATACATACATACATACATGCATATTTATATGTACACAGACAGGCTTGCATGCGCACGCACACTCACAAGTACGCACACACATGTTGCCTTCAGATGGTCGG
Organism: Cristatella mucedo; assembly: GCA_009760855.2. Classification (NCBI taxonomy): domain Eukaryota; kingdom Metazoa; phylum Bryozoa; class Phylactolaemata; family Cristatellidae; genus Cristatella; species Cristatella mucedo. The sequence continues at coordinate 1,304,640 of WPIO01000020.1, forward strand.
TGCTGCACTATTCAGGGGGAGCTTGCGAAGCCTGAGGCTTTGAGCTAATTCTTCAAGCCGATCGCTGCCTCTTGCTGGTTCCCCAATTCCAGAGAGGACCACGAGACGCACGGTACCAGCCGGCAGAAGGATCTTTCCGGTGGGCTCTAACGGTGAGTGATGTCAGGATATGCTACGTGGTCAATCATGGCTGACCGCACCACTTGACATGGCTTTCAGCTCTGCTCTCCGCTAGGTGCTCTGCTGTGTTGCGATCAAGCATGTGCTAGTATGCTGCAGAATCTTGGCCTGGCATCTCTAGCTTTGCCAGCACTAACCCGAATTGCCGGCCAGGAGCAAACGGCCCCGTAGCTCTGATTGGACGGACGATCTAGCAGTTAGTGGTTCATCGCATGTTCCAAGCCATATTCGCATTGATTGTCTCCAATTCCGTGTACAGCATCATAGCAGCATAGCAGGAGGCAGCAGCAAAGGCACGACATCGGTTCTGAAGTCACGGCAGTTGTAGATTTTGCTTCCCACACACTGAAAGCCTTCGGGCATTCTTACCTTAAGCCTAGCAGCAGCCGACTAGCAGCTGTTCAGCTATTTCTGCGGACAGTTGCTGCACGGGTGTAGCTGCTGCTAAGTCTAGCTGAGGAGCAAGTATGCATGTAACTGCTGCAGCAGGAGAGCCTGCTTTTGGGTGCTCTTGAGGGGTAGGGGGAGGGGGAGGGGATAGTAGGTGACAGCAAGAGCCGATGGTTTCCCGCACCAGCACTCTGCTTCTGCTGACCGTGAAGCCTCAGTCTGGCCAGCATGGTTTTCAAATGTGGTCACAGCATTATGGAAGTGCATTAACAAATTGGTTGCTAGGTTTGCTAACCACGTACCTGGTAGTCACCATCTGTCAACTCACTCAGTTCAGTACTAGGAGACCACAGCAAGATGTGTCGAGAATTAGTCGTGATGGCAAAGTCATTGCTTGGGCATGCTTAAATCAGCAGCAGGAGCTGCTTGAGAGCAGCCTGCTATATCTGGTTAGGGAATCAGAGCTTTGATGCTGGGGCCGGGGAGTGGCAAGTCTAAGAGGGGCCAGATCTTAACCTACTCAGACACTGCCAATCGCATGAAGATAAAGAGTAAGTGGGTTGGAAAACGGTTTGGATTGTAAAATAAAGTACACAATTCATTTGTATAGCTCGTTATTAAGGCGCTTCTCACATGCCACAGGGCTCGAGCCTACGACCTCGGTTTTTAAATACATTCACCTTTACTTCGAAACGATCACCTTAAATACTCAGCCAAACCAGGGTGGCATGCTGTTTCTGGTCGGTCTACCAGATCCCCTCTTGCCAATTGTGCCAGACCACCGGTCTGCTCCCATCTGCTTCATGAGCACTCGGCCGGTGCCCCCTCCCCGATTTAAAATGGCTATCATCCTGCTTGCCTGGTGTAGGACTCAAATCCGCTATCTGGTTTTCGTTCGAGCACCTTACCTCTTGGCAATTTCTTGCCAGAAGAGCTAACTTTCGGTTAGTGCATTATTACTACGATTAAGAATAGTGAATGTCGTACCATGACATAATCACGAGCAAGTTTAAAAAGGAAAGGCAATAAGCTATATATATCCGAGTGATCACGGGTAGTGCAAGGCTAGTGGTGCAGCAAGCTGAGAATATCTAAGGCAAGCATTGCCTGGTGTATGTCAAATCATACGTAACGTGACTGAAGCTTAAAGGCTCCTGGTTATTACTGCATTTGGAAGGTCTTTGTGATTCGTCCTTCATGTACGTGCTCACACTGCGCCTGATGCTTTCGGATGTTACCAAACATTTGGTAATGCTTTATATGCAGCATTTGTGAAGTGCCTAGAGATAGATGCAACTCTTTAGAGTGTGCTATGCAAATGAATTATTATTATTAAGCTGCCTGATTATTATACATGGCTTTTTCTGATTAACTGCACATAGTTGATAACCACTGTGAGCCGTTAGCCTTATTTCTATGCAAGTCAATTTCATCTGCATTGGTCGCTTTACGATGACTGTGTGCTGGACTGGGTTTAGAACTTGTTTAGGCTTTTGTTTTAAGACTTGTTTTAAGGCGATTGCACGAGTCAGTGAAGTAACCATAGCAGAGTTCATAGCAAGATATGATATGACTTATCTTTCATATGTCGTGTCCAACCGATGCTGACCACTTCGTGCCCTTGCTAACTCCACTCAGCATGTCGATTGACCCCTCGTTAGTCCAGCCAGCACAAATAGAGCAGACAGTGATGGGCAAAGCCAGCTCCATTTGGTCTGGCTCCTTTGATCACTCTGCTATGCCCCTACCTTGCTGCTTCTGGCCTTTTTGCTTGCTTACACAGGTGTTTATGTGCATGCATATGTACACACCCACACAAATGCACGTACACCATAATGGGCGTAGGTGCAAATCACTGTGTGCATGTGTGTAGGTGATGTCTTCGTGCACTCGCATCTTCGTGAGTGTATGTGTGGGTGTGCACACATGCGCACCACCTATGGCTAGACAATTGACTCAGGTTTTCAGAAGGATCGGTTGTCATAGAGGAAAACGTAAGCTGTGATATTTGGTGCTGCAGCTACAGCCCAAGAGTAAGAAGTCAGTGACCTTTGTAGAGGTGCCTGGAGGTGCTGAAGGAGTGAAGCCCGGATCCGTTTCTCCTATACTGCTCAGGCACACGATCAAATGTCGCGATGGGAGCGTGCCTACATTCCAACACTGCCAATGTCACGCCGTGCACCATTGACAATAGAGTGAAACTAGATATGCAGGAGAGGAACGGGGCAGGTACAAGACTCAGCCAACTAGCTTGAATGCAGGGACGGAGTGAACTGTGTTGAAGTAAAGTCTTTTGCAGCCGCCGATGCTTTGCATCACTTGCCGGAACTCATGCTTCAACAGGGTCAGCTAATTAGAATTCCACTAGGCCTTCTCGGTACTAGCAGAGCTCATTTCGTCCACAGCTTTTACAGAATGCTTAACAGGAAGTAACAGGTGGCAAACCACCCTTGTCCTGCCAATGGAGTCTGCTGCTGCTGCTCATTGGAGGCACGAAAATTTCCCTGCGACCTACCAGCGATTACCACACTGCAGCGATCCGAATCGTCAAGCTCAGCACTGACAGCCGAGTCGAATGCTTCGGTGAAGGCCTCGAGAGGGATCGCTCGGGCCGAGAGCAACCCAAAATGAACATTCAGTGGGTGGTAGATCATTGAGCAAGTGCCATATCGACTGGGTAACTCCACGAAAGTTACAGGGTGAGTGTGAGCGCTTTGGTATAGCAAGTATCAAATGGTCTCACATCGCTGAACTCTTGCCATAAGAACTAAATTCGCGTGCCTGAAGTGGCAATTGGACCCGTCACTCCGCACGGGATATCTCAGCATTAGAAAGAAAGACGGGGGAAGCTATGACACGTGCTGGGCTGCCATGTGGCATTATTTGACAGCGTTTACAGGTTTGAGCTCAGTGGGGGGGGAGGAGCAGTTGCTTTTCTCACCTCTTCCCTTGCTCTTCTCTCGCCTCCAGCCTCTTCTCTACTGCCCCAGAGCACTGTGCTCGGCTGCTTACTCGGCTTAATTAGACATCCAGGTTTGCTCTGCTGGGCTATGGCTTTTGCCAAAAACTTATGAATCAGCTGTGCCTGTCCGATGGCTCTGCACCAAGCTTCGGCTTGGCATCTGTCTCACTCGGAGCCCTGTTTTCTCTCAGGTCGCTAGGGGCTCTGCTCACTGGGCTAGCGTCCGGTGAGAAGCGAGGGCAGTTTGGCGTATTACTCAGAATCTGCTGCAGCCATAGATAAACTGAATGCTTGCCTCGCAGACATTCAATGCCTCCCGGATGTCGGACAACTTCCTTAAACTAAATGATTGACACAACCGAGCTCCAACACATTCGGCACCCCAACCATGCGGCTGAAGTACGAGAGACTTTGCTTCTATGATGCTGCTGTATAACCGTCACCAGTTGCTCGTAATTTAGAAATCCTCCTCATTTTGAAAGTTTCATTTAGAAGACTGCCTCTGCGATCAGCCATCACTTGTGTTCCCTGTCTAAGATTAATTCCTGTCTACCGAGGTAGGTTGCTAAATTCTGACTAGCGCCAGGTTCTGACTGCAATTCTGTTTCGGCTTGGCTAGACAATCTTAGCTGATGTATTGGCCTCATTTGTATAGCAGCAGAAGAGAGCCCTATTCGCTATCACCACTGCTTGCAGTTGGCAATAAATGATCGCTCAAATGCAGGATTCGAACCCACGACATCGGTCGTGAAGAGTGAGCACCTTTCCTTCTGAGTTATCACGAACAAAGCCAGCTTTCATCCTCTGCAGCTTGCGATGAACATGGCTGAAAGGCTAGTCAACAAATCCCAGAGGTTCAGCCATGTATTGCCTTTGCTGAAGGACCTGCCATGTCTTCCGGTCGATCAACTGATACACAGTGAAATTCTTACTCTGACCTACAAGCCCACCATGGCCTGGCTCCGTAATTCCTGGCTAAATTGCTTTACTAGTTTCAACCTACTCATGCCTCATGTTCTCCATGGAAGATTAATTAGCTGTTCCATCCCTTTGCTTAAAGACCGTTTTCGACAAAAGCTTTGCTCTGAAGATCCTAGGCTGTGGAATTTATTTCCACAATTAAACCACCACGTCTTCCACTCTCCTGCTGCCGACTGTGGCACATCCTTTCCAGTGATCGGAAGCTGCTACTTCCAGGCTACTCACTTCCTTGACTGCCCTCCTGAGTCAGCTATGCTTCTCACTTTGTTGCATAAGATAGTCTGTTTGCTACCGTATGCTGACCCAAAGTCGTCTAGGCTTTGAGTGCCTATAAGGAGATTGGATTCTCCGAGGCCACTATATCAAATGTATTATAATTATTATTATCCTCCGTCTGGCTTACTACAGGTCACTTCAATTGCTTGTACCAGCCTTGATCGATCCGAACTCCTTGCTCCTCTGGTCACGCGCTCCTCCCATCGTGTGCTCCGCCCGATCTTCAGTCAGCATCCGGTCATCTTGCCGTCGCTTCCACTGAATTGAAATCTCTTGGTGACCGGGCATTTTCTTTCGTTCTTGTTCACCCAAAGTCTGGAGCTTACTTCCAGCTCCGATCACTACCCACAATGACCTTGGGTCATTTAAGTCTCACCTGAAGGTGCATCTTTTCGCGGGTCAGCTTTCCCTTTGCCACTTCGACCAAATATTGTTTGCTCCTGTTCGTTTTGCACATTGTCCAGTGTGTAACATCAGTGCATTTTAATAGCCAGGGGTCCTATTAACTGGCAGCCCTGTTACAAACCTGGTGTGCGCGACTTCCACGTCTCGAACAGATACCAGCCGCAGCTGATGCATACTGGAGACACCTGAACTTTGTAACATGGCTAGCGACTTTTAGGTGAAACACCAATGCACGAAGGTATGCTGACATTAGCGTATCACGGTAGTCACAAAGAGCGATCATGCCTATAACATAACAAGTCCATATCCATAAAATAGACAAGCCTATTTGACAGAAGCCGAGGGTTACTGACATTCAGTAGGGGCCATGGCGAACAACAACGGCTTCGTGACCTAAATCTCAAATCAGCACAAATGCCTACATAGGCGAACTCCAGAAATATAACTGATTGCCAACGTCATCGCATTGGCAGTTATATTAAAAAATTAAATTAAATACTAGCTGATTTAAAAGCCTCTTTTGTATAGCGACAGAAGAGCCTTTAAGGCCATCACCACCGCTTGCAGTGGCAATAAAGGATCGCCCACCGCAGGATTAGAACCCACGACATCGGGACCGAGGCCGTGAAGAGCAACCGCCGTACCTAGTGCACCATCACGGCTCACCATGGCCCTGGCCATAGATTATTGCATAATTAGTTTCTATTCATTACAAATAAGGAACCGAGAATAATGAATACAAGCCATAATCTTGCTTAGTTAGCTCGGGGCCGGTTTAGCCTTAAATGCCTTCTTGTTTACTTTTGCATGCCGGCCTAAGAATTATACATGTTTGCCTTTGCATGTGCGTATAAGCAGGGTGTCGTGCATATCGTTAACCCCTGTCTGTTGATTCTCTTGCTCCAAGTTGTAAAGCACCTGCATAGAGATTCAGCTCTTTTATGGTACTAGACAAACAATGCATTCTTATTATTGTTGTTATTATCATGGCAGTTTATAGTGTTACAAACCGCATTAGCAGTTCCTGTGTCCTCTGGCCATCAACACCTCCCAAACACCTTAATTATAACAAGTTCATATCCATAGAGGCCTCTGATAGAGAGCCACAGAGGGCTGCGAGTGTAAAACACCAGCCATAGCGTATGACTCACTTTGAAGCTCAAAGAACAACTGACAATGATGTACGAGCTGGGCTTTTTATGCTGCCTGACTGTAGATTATGACATAACCAGTTCCTAATTGATATAATTTATGAACAGAGAGTAATACCTACACAGTTATAATGTGGCTGATAAAGCATGCCAACTTTTCAATAGTGTGCTTCAGGCTTTCAGACTGCTGAATGAGTTCGAGCAAGGCCAGCAATAAAGCTGCCTCTGCGGACCCTGCTACTTCCACTGCCGCGGCCGGCTGCTGATGCTTGTGCATTCGCTACAGCTGTCGCAATGCTTGAGCACCGTCCCTATTGGCTAGTACTAGTAGTAGTCCTTTCACTAGAGTGGTTAAGTGGCTGCTTAGCAGCAGCATTTGTGGTTCAACCTTCGCATCTCGTGCGGGTACCCAAAGGCACGTGATGTGCTTGGACACATGCTCGAGCCAAGCTTGAGCTCGTGCGCAGGCAGCATGGGGGGCACCACATGCTGCCTGCGCACACCCACTCGCAAGGCAGACAAAGGGTGATGGAGTTGCGACGCATTTGCGACCGGGTTTGGGGAAAAAAGAGCAGTCGGTATGAAAACCTTGTCTGCTAGTCAGCAGGGTGCAGAAAATTGCACGTGCATTTGCGACTGTGCAATTCCGTGTCCATGCCGTTGCAGCAGCAGCAGCAGCAGTGCTATCATGGTTGTTGCTGCAAAAAATAGCAGTCTTGACCTGGATGCTTCCCCAGCCATGGTTGCTTGTTTTGCAAATGAAACTCTACTCCAACAAGAATGGCTGCTAAGCACTGGCACCGGCACAGTGGGTCAGCTGCTGCTGCTGCTGGCAGGCAAAACAGCAGCAGCTGCTGCAGCTCAGGGGCTAGATTGCCGGGGGGGGGGAAGGTAGGCTACTTAAAGGTGAAGCCAGCCATACAGATTGTTTTCTAAGAAAATTGCAGCTTTATGGATGCTGTTTATGGGCCAAGCAGTGAGGCAAGAAGCAGGGAACAAACATCAAAGACTGCAGAGGTTGTGTAGGAGGAGGGCATTACTGCTGCTTGTTGCTGAACACCGTGGTGGTGGTGGTACAGGGCAGCCGTCACGGTCACTCGGCGACCTAGTGGTACAGGCCTAGAATTTTCTGCTACTCGCCCAAGCACGAACCATGTGCTGATGCGATAGGGAATCGCTTGCCTGCTTACGGAACAGATCAAATGCAGGAGGCAAACACCAAGAAGCTGAAATAATCGGCCACTATTGCACGCACCAAAGAGATATTTAAAAAAAATGAAAGCAGTATGCTGCAGTCAAAGCCTCCAAAGAGATAGGCTCATGCAGACATATACATTTAAAGCGAGTAAGAGAGTAGATTGAAGAGAGAGAGAGAGAGAGAGAGAGAGAGAGAGAGAGAGAGAGAGAGAGAGAGAGAGAGAGAGAGAGAGAGAGAGTGTGTGTGTGTGTGTGTGTGTGTGTGCATGCATTGTGCATGTGCATGTGTATGAAGGAGAGAAAAGGGGAAAAGGTATGTATTTTTCCAGATTATGCAAGCTGTCAAGAAAGAGATTCAGTTCTCCTATATTGCCATGAAATGACTTATTATATATTATATAATACATAGAGGGACAGCGACACAGGGAGAACAATAGGTAGGCTTAATTATCAAGCAAGTCTTGCTTTATGCTTTCTTGCTGGCTAATGTATTGCATAACATTCTCATGTCTCCTTTTCACAGGTAGGAAAGCTGAAGGAAATCTTGTTTATGCATCGTTAACCATTTGAAATCTTTTCTTTGCAGCATATATGCCTGTGAAGACAATTAGTTCTGTTACGGTATTATACAAAAGTATCCTTATTATTTTGCTATTACAATATTGTGCAAGCATTTGAGCAGATCCATACGAGAACACATTTATCTAGCCCCCTACCAACTCATGCACTTGTGAGCATATGCATTTTCAGCAAGGACCCCTTCCGACTGGCAAATACTAGTCATCGGTTTTTAAGAAGCTTCATCAATAAGTAGATATGTACCCACAAGCAAGTAAGCAAAGGTGTACCCATAGATCCATGTGCATAGGCTTAACGTGTCTGTCGGAATGCACGCTCGAGTTCTCATATGTGCATTTGATCATGCCTCCTTTGCAGCAAATGTAAAGCACCTAGAAAGAGATTGAGTTATTTGAGGATGCTTTATCAAGTGTATTATTATTATTATTATTATTATTATTATTATCCACTCATTCATGCATACAAGAGCATGTGCGTCACTGCATATGCACAAATTTACCTTCTACATGCTAAAGCATGCAGAGTGTGTGCAAGTACAAGCATTCGCACAGACACCAAGGAAGTTCGAGCAGGAGGAAGTGATAAGGGGGAGGAAAATGGAAGGGATGCTGTCTCGAAAAAGGTAATTCAAACCCAGGGAAGCCGGACGAGCTGCACCTCTGCCTGGCAGCTATCCGTCGAAGTCGGAGTAGCCCAGGTTCCGCCTGATCACCGGCCTGGTGACTGTTATTTGTTATGTGATTGCATCGTGGCCATCCTCTTTTCTAGGGCTCTCGGGAAGCCTTTTTTATCCATCCTGGTAGCCTTGCACACGCTGGTCGATGAAATATCAGCTGTTTTAAAAACCTCATTTGTAAAGCAGCAGAAGAGCCTCAACGGCTATCACCACCGCATGCAGGTGGCAATAAAGGATCGCCCACTGCAGGATTCGAACCAACAATCTCGGTCGTGAAGAGCAAGCACCTTACTTCCTGAGCTATCATGGTAGTCTAATTCAAATTCCTGCTAAGCCAAAGAATTCTAATCAGGTCATGTGAAGATTTTGAATGAACATTAACGTCTACCTTCGTAAAGGACATTGTTGCTAACTGCACCTCTTGCCCACTCAGCTTCGAGGGCATAGCTGCCAACTGGGTGCCAACTCTATCAGCAAATAGCCTATGTGTATTTACCCGATCCTCCAATCCAAAAAGTGAGACACAGCCGTTCAAAACTATCGTCTAAATACTTTTGTATGCTAGCTAGCGAACGCTGGGTACTTTGCTGGCCTACCTCAGGCCCATGCATCGGCCAATCTATCACTTGATCTTCCACATTAGCTGGTCTAAACATATCGGCATCCTCAGTTTCCCGTCGGTTCCTACAACATGTCAGCGTCAGCTAACTTTCCTTTTTTGGCTACAAGTCGCCATATCGACTGTCGCACACGGTCAGCCGTTGCAAACGACAAGGCAAAACACAAAGCACGAGCACAAAATACAAAATTAATCCCTGAATTCTGGCAGAAATGTTATGACTGCACGACCCACACTAGTTCGGGTAGCAACACAACGCATGCAATGTGCAAAGACCTGAAGCTCAAAAATACGCCGACGATAGCAACACAGCCCTCGAGATCCCATACGCAGCCCCAACAACAACACCGTATTAGAAAAAGTGCAATGATAGCCTATATATTACGACAGGTGACTTTCGGCCGACTCGCTAGCAGACTTTACAGCAGCTCCCGCTCAGCGCTAGGACTGTCCTCCTCAGAGGAGTCACCATCGATGCAATGGCTGGTTTATGATACCCAACATGTGTACCTACGCGCATTTATGTGTGCATATGCATGCAGGTGTGTGCGTGTGGGTACTCGTGCACACACGTTTGTGTGCGTGTGCGTGTGTGCGCGTGCGTGTGCGCGTGTGTGTGTGTGTGTGTGTGTGTGTGTGTGTGTGTGTGTGTGTGTGTGTGTGTGTGTGTGTGTGTGTGTGTGTGTGTGTGTTTGTACAGTAAGGCTTACCAATCAACCAGGTAACTATAGGTTGTTGAGAGAAGACTCTTTGAAAAGGCCATTGTTTTTCTTAAGTCGACCGAAATGTTTATTAACACGAGCGGTATGCCCGGTGGTCCGGGCATGACCAGCAACAGTCTGCCCTTCACAGGTGGTCATCTGTGGCTTCGAAGAGAGCAGAGTGGCTCGTCATCGAAGGCAGCGGCGGCGGCGGCGGCGGCGGCGGCGGCGGCGGCGGCGGCGGCGGCGGCGGCGGCGGCGGCGGCGGCAGTGCTTCTCTGGATGTAGCAAGTAAAGCATGATATCAACAAAACTTATATTGGTCCGGTAGTGACATTACTTGGAGAAAATCACTGAGGCTTTTCCAGTGAGTGCTGTCAAATCTGCTACAATCACCTCAAAAGGTCAGCAAAATGTAACCTCTTGGATGAGCTTTAACATCAAGGTCTAGGCGAGCAAGCAAACACACATGGCTTTCCACGAAATATTTGTCAATAATACATAAGCTAACTTTGCCAAGTGATCAGATTCAAGCGGTCTCTGTGGACAATAAGCCAGATCGTCTCGCGAACAGGGGAAGCTTATAATAGTTGCTTTTTGACGAAATTTAACAGAGGCCAGAGTTGTGACTTAAACGATCTCATGGCACCCATATAAAGGCGGCACACAAAGGCACCCGGTTAAACGAATCAATTTTTCAGGATGACAACAATTATTGTGAGTGGGGCACATTAATTATGAGCAATAAACCAGAAAATGAATATTGCACCAGCGAACCCTTGCCTGGCAGGACCAGTGCTGCATATATGTCCCTGCCTGAGCAGATGGCGTCACCGATCAGTAAAGTCACACACCAGTCAAGAATTAACCAGTCGGACTAAGTGCAAGTCGATTAGCTTAAAAGGTTGCCTTGGCTAGAAATAAACTTCTATGGCCTCACAACTAGCTAAAACTGGACAAACTCCAGCCGTAGAACACATGGACGAAACGCTTGCTATGACCTTATTCGCAGTGGACTGGACGAGTAGCGAACACTGCCGATCGCTAGTAATGGTTTTTGGAGCATCCCCCTCGTAGGTCACCGTCTTTCGCCAAAAAATGTTACGCATCCGTGGCTCGGTTAATGTAAGTGTCAATCGACCGGAAAAAATACGGAATACGTGAACCTAGCTGGGTAAGAAACGAAATTGAATATTTGCAGGAAATTCCCAAAGCTCGGCAGGCCGTCCGCAGCGGGCGTGAGAGCTCGGAAACATTAGGGCTCGACCCGAGAATGGGCCAAAGCACGTGGTTTATAACAACAAGAATGGATCACTTGCATAGCAACCTTAGGGGACCAAATCTCGCCCCGATCAAGTTGTGGCCGAGGTAATGGTCTCGAGCCCCGTCTCATATGTGAAGCACCTGAACAGATAGATCTCGAGCGCCTCTCATCTCTCCCGGGCTGCAATGGCACTGCTCTGCAACGGTTCAGGTCCTATCTCAGTGAGAGACTCCAGAGTATTGACGTGAATGGACAAAGATCATCCGAGCTACCTCTGAAATATGGGGTACCTCAGGGCTCCGTGCTAGGTCCGGTTCTTTTCACGGTTTATACTCTCCCTCTTGCTGATGTGATTGCCAAGCACAATCTAGGCTTTCACTTCTACGCGGATGACCCTCAGTTGTACCTCTGCTTTGATCCCTTCCAGCCTTCGAGCACCTCGAATTCTCTCAACTCACTTGCTGCATGTATTGATGACATTCGCACATGGATGGCAGAAAATTTTCTAAAACTAAACGATGATAAAACTAACTTACTAGTTATGGGCAAACCCAGTGTGATTCAGGAATTGGAAAGGCTGACGCTCAAAATTGGCTCTGCCAGCATATCTCCCGTTGAATCAGCTCAAAATCTAGGTGTCATGTTCCAAAGCGACCTCTCGTTAGACGACCACACCAGCTCCACGGTCAAGTCTGCCTACTTTCAGCTACATAACATTGCTAAAATTCGGGCTTGTTTAGATAAGGATACCACATCCAAATTGGTCCATGCATTTGTGACATCCCGTCTTAACTTGTGTAACTCACTGCTTGCTGGCCTATCGGCATGTGCAATCAGGCGCTTACAAATGGTGCAAAACTCCGAAGCTAGGCTTGTCTGTCGTGAGCGTCGAATTTGCCACATCATACCACTTCTCGCTGACCTGCACTGGCTAGCAATCAAGCAACGCATCGACTTCAAGGTTTTTTCGCTCACTTTTAGGTCACTTCATTCTTTGGCTCCAGCCTATCTCTCAGATCTACTCCCCCACCAGGCTAAGCATCGTACCACCCGCTTTTCGGAATCCAACAGTTTACCAATACCTCGTAAAAACCTGAAATCCTTTGGAGACCAATCCAAGAGTTAATGATAAGATATCCTATAATTATATCACAATGATGTAATAAAAATGTATATAATACATTTGCATTGCCTATGCTTGGACAGCCACACACTAGCTCACAAGTGTCGTGGCAAGACCAGCATGCAAAAGCGCACAGTAAGACTCTCTCGCGGTCACTGGTTAGTAGGACTCTTTGCTGATTGGGCTCCTAGTTAGTAGCATACTGAATAGCATACTGAATATGCAGTTGAGCTTGCAGAGCGAACCGGAAACAGAGCAAGTGCACGAAGTGGGCGAAGGGAAAGCGGAGCGGAAGCTGGTGCGTCTTGAGCTGCGACCGAGAAAGATGCAATAACTGCAGGTGGTGACGGAATCCGACATAAAGTTCCAGATTTGTGGTGAAAACAAACTGAAGGCCTAATAACTAAGGATTTCGGTTTAGTGGAAGGAGTGGAATGAGAAGGAGCTGGAAGCCGAGGAGGAGCGAGGAGATAAAGCATAAAGGTGGCACGGCTGGTGCACGAACGCGAGTGAATCCACCTGTCGGCCACATAGAGGATCTTAAAAACTGGCCATCTGCTTAATTGGAAGACAGTGCAACGTTGGCAAAAGTGGTGCGATGTGGCAGCTGCTCCTTTGACGACGCCCGATTAGGTATCGAGTTGTGTACCTGCGTCAGGCGATCGAGGGCAAAGGCCGGAAGTCCTCGATACAGAGAATTGATGTAATTTAGATGCGACGACGAAAGTGCAAGGCGTAGTTCTGCTTCCCTACTCTTATCCGACTAAGCGTGATCTCATTCTAGTGACGATATTTCTTGGCTACGTCCGAACTACGGGCAGATGCTGCTATCGCCAGACGATCCAATCTAGAGCTTGCCCGAAACTATTGCAACAGGTTGCTGTTATCGTCGTTAAGCTTCAGGAAGCCGAGTGCCCATCCGAGAGCGCATGTCGTCGATGCAGGCGAGTCGAGTGCAGAGCAAGTCTTAGAAGGGTCAAAGAATGGGTCAAAGCTGGCTGTCAATGGCGTAAAAATAGAAGACGAGATTGTGTCCGATGATGAATGAAACCGGCCGGAGGCTGAGTACAGATAGCGAAAAGAAGCGGTCCTAAGACTAAACCCTGAAACCATACCACACTTTAAGGGCTCCCAAACAACCGACAGCCATTTAAGTCGGCAACAAATTACGTTTACGAAATTTATTTAATTGGATGACGACAAAACCAGCCTAATAGCTATGGGCAAACCAAGTGTGATTCAGAATGGAAAAGCCCGACGCTCAAAATCGGCTCACTGATAGCATTGCTAAAATTTGGGCTTGTTTAGACATGAACGCCACATCCAAATTAGCGGTCTACCGGCCTGTGCAATCAGGCGTTTACAGTTGGTGCAAAACTCTGTAGCTAGGCTCATCTGTCGTGAGCGTCGCAATTGCCACATCACACCACTTCTCGCCGACCGGCACTGGCTCCCAGTCTGGAAGCGCATTGACTTCAAGGTTCTGTCACTTACTTTTAGGTCCCTTCATTCTCTGGCTTCAGCCTGCATATCAGAACTGCTTCCCCACCAGGTGGAGAATCGTACAACCCGCTGTTCTGACTCGAATCGCTTAGCCATGCCTCGTAAAACATCAAAATCGTTGGAGACCGTGCCTTTAGTTCGTATGCTCGCAAAGCTTGGACCTCATTACCGACGAACGTCACAACGTTCCCCGACATGACGACTTTCTAAAAAGAAGCTTAAAACGCACCTGTTTATTACAGCATTTGGTTGGTCTTTGTGATTCGTCCTTTGTGTGCGTGTACCTGCTTACCTGCTCATGCCTGCTGCTTGTAGTGCCAGCTGCTTGCGAATGTTGCCACCAAGTATTTGGTAGTGCTTTTGGTGCTTTATATGCAGCATCTGTAAAGTGCCCAGAGAGAAATTCAATTCTCAAAGGGTGCTATGCAAATGTATTGCGACTAATTTTACTTTTATTCCATTATGAAATTTCACATTGACGTCATTGAGGCAGGACCTAATCCAGTTTAGCACTATACTAGCGATACCTAGGCGCGTCAAGAGGCATTCCGGGTGGAGCAGGTCATTAACTGTGTGAAATGCTGCTGAAATATTTAGGAGAGCTAGCAGCGGTCGCCGAGGCCCTGCAAAGGTTAAGAACTGTTTAGAGGGCCTCCGTAAACCCGAATCGGGGCAGTCAGTTTTGTCGGTCGGTTAGCTTTGAATTCCGATTAAAAATTACTGGCGAGAGCTGATGAACTAACGTAGTCCTTTAGCTGCTGGGCCCGCAGAGCGAGATTTGCAGGCAATCTAGTGCGGCGTGTTTCGGCAGGAGCAGCATCTCGGCGCAGTGACTCGGCGCGCAGCAACTCGGGTCGCAGCGCTTCTTTTTGCTGACATAACTGAGGGCTATTTTATGTGCTGCTCCCTCTTCATGATCCAGGTGATGAGCTCGAGATCACCAGTAGAAGAATCTCGCATTACCCCGTCAAGCGATTGTGATGTACACTGAGGCTCGATGTTACACACGAAAACTGATTGTTCACAAAGTTTTTCGATGCGTAGCAATTGTTTCAGTGTCCTGAAATCACAGCGACCTTGTGATCTTGTTGAAGTCTGCCCACATTACAGGTATTAATAATTGTTCGACGGCCATTTTGCTTCCGAACGCTACTGACGATCGGACGTGTATGGGGCGTTTCCCCCAAACCGCCTGTCTTTTTGGTCTTAATGGGAAGAGCCCCAACGTTTGTTCCAGCAGACCCAATAAGTTCGGCCAAATGCAGGGAGTTTACAGGACCCGAATCGTTAGCTGGCAACAAAAATGCGTGCCCGGCGGCAGCAATACCGGCCGCTAGATTTTCGATCCCGCGAGAGCAACGGTTCATGATCAATTTGTCCATGTTTGCTCTGCTGGCGCTTATGCTCAAGGTTTATTTAAATACCCGTGTCGGTATGCGAAGGCGGCTCAGTGGGCAGATACCAGCTCCGAAGCGAACGGGAAGCAGGTGCTCGCCACTGAGCAGGGCACCTGCTTCGGGCGGCCGGTAAGTGAGCTGTCTCGGCGGCGGCTTCGGCGGGGATCAGACGAATGGGCAGCCAGCGCGAGACTAAACACCCGTGTGTACGGTGGCCTGCTGGGAGCGGGGTGCATGCAAACTGGACGCCGGGAATAATCATTCCCCGGAATCGCTCGAGCACGTGACCGTCTGCAAGTAATGCTCCCCCATCGCCGCAGCAGAGACGAAATGGATGTCTGCTGCTTCATTCAAAATCTGGATTCAAAAGTCTCACAGCCGCCGCACTAGAGGCAGTCCATTGAATGCGACGTCGCTCGAGAGTGCCGCTGCAGTAAAAACGCCGCCCGCCCCAGAGCTGGCGATGTCAGTCAATCGGCTACTTTTCCTAGGGGCTGCTTGCAAGCTGCTGCTATCCGCGCTCATTCTTGAGTTTCAAACGGGAGGGGGCTGCTTCTTGGCAACGACTGCTGCTTCAGATGTATATCTCCGGATTGGTTCCACGTGCGGCGGCAGCTTCATTTATGCGAGAAGATTCAGTTGGGTCGCCGAGGGCAGTGGACAGCCACAAACCACGACGCGCCTTCAGCAGAATGACAGAGGCACAACTTCCGCTCTGAAATTCAGTCTCTGCTTCTTCTTTGACGGCCGTACTGCTTACATTCACGACTATGCGGCTGCAAACGTTCACTCTGCTTTTAGGCGACAGCATTATTGTAGACTACAACCGAGCCTAAGAAGCAAAATTATTCGAATCGTCACCCCGTGTTAAAAGTGGGTCTTAAAGGCTAAGTGCCTACACATTTTTCGCCAGCATCCAATCCAGGCGGCGGCAGCAGCAGATTATGCGGCGCGGCAACTGTTCTAGGTCAAACGAGGTCAAAACAAGTCAGACGCCGCTGCTGCTGCGGCAGCAGCGTCGGCGCTAGCAGTGTCCGGCCTGCCCTATTTACCGCGCCGTCGGCCTACGCGGGGGTTAGGCGCCGTCGAGGTCCAGCGGCGCCGGCTGATAGCGTAAGCAGAGCTAATTCAGGCAGGGGCCGACTAATTCAGCCTCCGGTCAGAAAGTGAAGAAAGTGAGCCGTGCCGAGTCGGCCCGACCCCCAGCTATTCGCTGGTCGCGTCGAGCTCACATTTCAGCAGCAAAGTAGTAATGGTTCGGAGTCCTGCATCGGCAGCAGGCCTGCAGCATTTTATTGCCCGCTGCAAGCGACATGTATCGGCGACAGCCGCTAAGGCTAGCGTAAGGAATGAGTATTGGGTCGACGCTTCTTTGCCTTTCTTTTCTAGTATCATTTTTGTGGAAAGTTTTCGCAAGATACTGAAATATTCGGGGCTTTATCGCGTCAAGGTTTGTAGATTTATTTGCTCAGGGTCAGGGTCATGTGTCGGTAGCTTTTCTCTTTTTTTTTTCAAGACGCAGTGATAAACCCGTTGGAAATTTCGTTCTCTATTGAAAGCTGTTTCGGTAAGTACTCATACGCCTTCGATTTCAACATCACGTTTGCTTTGAATACTTTGTATTAGCTGTGAGTGGTGGAGTTTTTATCAACGGCTCGAATGATTGTCGAATTGAGCCAAGTGAACAAGCGAGCTGCATCGATCGTCTGACAAGTCATATAAACTTTGTATAATTTTCTTTGATTCTTCCAAGTTGTGCAGCACTTGAACGATGACATGACGTAATTATCTTCATTCCAAAGACCAATTTATTCGAAGTCTACGAGACTCGGAGACAGTAGTGGCAGTTTTTGGATCGGCTCGGTTAGGTAACTCTCACTGACGTCCGCTGACTGCGCTCCTCCAAAATCCCACGCACGACGCTCTCAGTTTCTTGAATGGCTATGTTTACCTGCGAAGTAAATACTGGCTCCATTTACCAAGTATCTGTGTAAGCACACGACAGTGGGGTAGCCAATGTGCGCCCTCTTTCGGGTTAGTCATCCTATTATTACCTTGACGTTAAAGAGGACATAATTACTTTCCTACCTAAAGGAGGACCCAATCCAGATGTTAGAAGACCCAAGTTGCATCTATTTTGCAAAATACTGCTCTAGCGGTGAAAACTTGTCACCGGATAAAAAGGCTAACTATTCGCTAATTTATTATCTTATTAGACGACGAACTCTAGTTTTATGTTTAGCCAGATCTTTATCGTCAATGTGGCAATTGTTTATTCACAAAGAGCTGTTTAAAACTTTTTCCCCTTCAAGTATTCCCAATTTTTTTAGGGACATAAGAGCAATGCATCACTATCGAAGGACGATCGTACTGCAGCCTGTCGAGAGCCGCAGGTTCGATGTAGAAAGTTGTTTTGCTGTGTGTTCAACCAACCTCAAATCATGCCTATAGTCAATATTATCAGAAAGCCTGGATTCCCCAGTTGGCTGAAGTCAAAATATAACCTAACTTGACGACATTAAAAAAGAGCTAAAAACAAATATGCACCTCACAGCATCTGCTCATTCTGCGTGAATTGCCTTTCGTGTGCTTAGGCCTGCTAAAATTGTGGGTGTTGTCGCTAACAAATTGACAAGGAGCTTAATTTCCAGTACGTGCAAAGTTCCTAGAAAAAGATGTAGTTCTCTTCGGGTGTTACGCAGATAATTTATTGCATTTAAATTAACAATAGACGGGACGTCATAAAAATGCACTGACCAACTTTGGCTGTGGTATTCCGATCTAAGCAAGCCCGCATTTTAGCAATGTTACGGTAGCTGAAAGTAGGAAGAATTGACTGGATCTGATGCGGTCATCTACAGTCGTTTCGGAACAAAATGCCCAGATTCTACACAGAGGCTGAAGGAGAATAGCCGGCCAAACCCTTTTTAAGGCTTAGACTTTCCACATAATAAGTGACGATAGGTTAGCTCTTAACTATTTAGTTAGCTATATACCGTCCAATATTAGTGACCCACGAAGATTTCAAGCTGTGTGCAATGAAATGGACAGTTTTCTCGTCCATTTGCTTTCGAATTAAAAAATATATATTAATAAATGTGATATTGTGCCCTCAAAGAACTCAATCTCTTTCTAGGCGCTTTGCATTTGCTGTAAAGGAAATATATTTCGGCAGTTAGTAGGTCAAGAATTAGTTGCAGGATTTGAAATACAACACCAAGCTTTCATTTAACAAAGTGTTCGAAACGGGATTTCATGAAATTGCACGTGACCGTGAATCAAACCACCGCAAGAAAATGCCGGTCAATTTTATAAATACGGAATGAAGACAAAAATACGCTTGCAGTTGGTTGCGACTAATCTCTTCATGTCTAGCCGTAAATGAATTGTAATCTGTGAATACTCGGCTCTTTCTAATAAAGATCTCAACTTGCGCCAATGGATAAGCTATATTTCTTGTTGCCATTTTTAACACAGCTACGATAAGTTCGTAATTAAAAAAAACTTGATCTGGCATAGCAGAGCCAAGGGATAATCTTTCTGCCAATTCTTTGACCACTCAGGTATTTCTGTTAAAATTCCCAAAACCACAAGGCGGTGACTAGATACGCAAACACACACACACACACACACACACACACACACACACACACACACACACACACACACACACACACACACACACACATATATACATATGTATATAAATATATACAGTATATGTATATATGAATAGTATATATATATATATATATATATATGAATATTGTATATATATACATATATATATATATATATATATATATATATATATATGTGTGTGTGTGTGTGTGTGTGTGTGTGTGTGTGTGTGTGTAGGCTAATTTAACACCCTCATTTGTATAGCAGCAGAAGAGCCTTAACAGCCTTGCAATTGACAATATTGGATTGCTCGCTACAGGATTCGAACCCACGACCTCGGTCGTGAAGAACGAGCACCTTACCTCCTGGGCTATCCCGGCCCATACCATGAGGAAGAGTCCTTAACTGAGCACTAAAAATCTGAGCGATTGGCACGAAAATAGTTTACAAGGAGCAAAATGTTATATAACAACTTTTGCCAATATAGGCAAATAGTTGAATTAGCTGACAGACAGGAAGACAATAAAAAAAAAAGTAGGAAAGGTTAGGGAACAGAAGCAGTGTCTAGAATTGGCATCAAGGGCACAAGCATAATGCCTAGTAAGAACCGTTGAAGTGAGTCTAAAAGTAATAGAGAAAAAGCATTGATGCCGAGCAGTATGTAAAAAAAATTGTCTTTTAGATAAGCTGAAGATGCGTCGAGTGCTTACTGCCGAAACTGTTTAGCTATGTGTTGAGGAGCCAATGCGTAACAGACCTTGAAAAGACGGTCTGATGTGAAATCTCTTTTTCACTGGCAACCCTAGCCGTTTGACCTGCTGCACACTGAGTGGAAAACGTGAGCATCTGGATGTCCTGTGGATAGTGGCATAGATATGAATAACGGCCATATCCGGTAGTGACCATGGGAAGCTGTTGCATGTTGTTTTGTGTGAACGTCCGCTAACCGATTCTGGATGTTGTGCACGAGAAGTGTTCTTTTCATCATCTATAATTTCCCGGTGGTTGATGTAATCGCCAAACATAGTCGTAGACAGAAATGGCCTGACTGCCATTTCACGCCATTTTTGTCTGCGTCACTGGCCCCCTATCAAGCTTAGAATCGACTTCAAGATCCTCTCTCTCTCTCTCTCGCGCTCTCTCTCTCTCTCTCTCTCTCTCTCTCTCTCTCTCTCTCTGACTTACTTACTCTTTGCACTCAAGAGCACAAGCTCCCCTTTTAGATTTACATCCTCCTCCAGTCTGAGCTCGCACAACCCACACCTTACGGCTTACGAATAATAGAATAATATGATAATAGCAATAATAATAATACATTTACATAGCGCCTCAGAGAACTTTCTAGGCACTTTACAGATGCGGTAAATACAGCACGACCAAATGGTTAGTCACTAAATGCTGTCACAAAAAGGCATATTAAATCTTCTCTTTAAATGTCTTCATGCCAGGGGATCTCGTGATGTCAGTCGGGAGTGATTTCCACGCTTTGGGAGCATATGAACTACAGATATGGTCTCCGCAGGTTTTGAAGTTCGTACGAGGTATAACTACACGATTTGAGTCAGAACTATGTGTGGTAAGATGCTTGGCCTGGCGGGGGAGTACTTCTGATAGGTAGGCTGGAGCGAAGGAATGAAGGGACTTAAAGTGAGGGGCAGAACCTTGAAGTCGGTACGGTGCTTGATTGTGAGCCAGTGCAGGTCGTTGAGAAGTGGTGTGGTGTGGCAACTGCAACGCTCGCGACAGACAAGCCCTGCTGAGGAGTTCTGCACCAACTGTAAATGCCTGATTGTACCAGGCGGTACACCAGCAAGCGGCGAGTTACAGAAATCGAGATGCGATGTTATGAAATGCATGTACAAATTTGGATGCAGTACCCAAGTCTAAGCAAGCCCAAATTTTTAGCAATGTTATGCAGCTGAAAGTAGGCCGACTTGACTTTAGAGCTGATGTGTTAATCTAATGAAATGTCACTTTGGAGCAGGACACCTAGATTAGTTGCATAATCAGCAGGCAGGAGATTTTCTGGCGGAGCCGATTTCGGGCAATAATCTTCCCAGTTTCCCAGTCACATTTGGTTTTCCGATAGCTAGTAAGTTGGTTTTGCGCTCATTTAATTTGAGAAAGTTATCTGTCGTCCGGATATGCGGATCGAGCTAGCAATGCATGCGGCCCGGGTGCTTAGAGAATCAAACGCGATAGAGGGCTGGATGGGATCAAGGCAACAGTGCAACTGGGCGTAATCTTCATAGAAGAGCCTAGATTGTGCTATGCGATCGCATCGGCAAGAGGAGAATGTAAACTGATAAGTAGCGGCCGAGCAAGGAGCCCCGAGGTACCCAGTGGTTCTCAGTGGCTCTTCGGATGCCCTGTGCGACCTGATTCGGAATGTGTGCAAGCATTTCTGCTGCTCGCTTTTCGTGCTTACGGTGCGCGATTAGTGCATGATGGTATTACGGTGCATGGTGGTATTAAACGGAGTCCTACCGACTGGTAGCCCCAAGTGTTATCTTACGTGCTCTTGCATGCTAGTCGCAGCATGAAACTTGCATGCTTTTGGATGCTAGCCCAAGTATGACACGTTGCAACGTCATTAACTCTTGGTCGGTTATTGCATCTCTTGAAGCGAGTTGTAAAGAACCTCGTTAGAGATTTAACTCTCTTGCTGCATGGGCCACAGATACAACCTGCCACTATTAATATCATCGTCATTGGGGGAACTTAAGATCGCCAAGATATTACAATGAGCTTGGGCTTGAGTCATGGTCCGCACGTTTCGCTGACAGCGATTGTGACAGACAAGAGTTAAGGTATCGACCAAACGATCTGTCCTGCTTTGGGCTCTACATCGGCTACACTCAAGATTGATTTCAAGCACGATCATTGATGCAAAACAAACGGCGTTATTTCAAATTTATTTCACTGACAGCCCGTTCTTCTTTGGACTCTATAAACCTGCTACACTCAAATAGATTTCTTGCATGATCGTTGATGTAAAAATTTACGGCATTATTTCAACTTTGTGTCCGAAATAAAAAGGTTAGCTGAATAAACAGCCTCATTTGTATAGCGTGAGAAGAGCCTTAATGGCTATCGCCACCGATCAGAGTGAGCAATAAAGAATCACCCACTGCAGGACTCAAGCTCACGCTCTGAGTCGTCAAGAGCGAGCACCTTACCATCTGGGCTAAGACCCAGGGGCGACATACTGACGTCACTGAATATATATATCATTTGAGTTATGAGACATACCAAAATTTTACAAGCCTCTCGAGGAAGACGGGCAACAAGCTAGACAAAGTTGTAGGGAGCTTTCTAATGCCGAGTTCCTCATTGCCAGCCGAAGCTAGCGCTGACGTTAACAAATTAATCAGATTTCGTAGTCGCTCTATTTTGGGTACGCTAAACTTCTCTGTCAATCACTTAGGACTAATTATTGACAGGCAGAAGCACAATGTTTTACCAGGCATGACCGAGAAGCATTGCCAATCAGAAAACATTAAGAAGGTTAGGCTCTCCTTGAGAAGTAAACACTAGGTGAGGCAAAGTTCTTGTCAACGACATCGGGACAAGTAGTAGCAAAAAAGATATACTCATATCTCAAAACTTGCCACCTAGCAAGTAAGTTCGTCAGATTTGAGAGCGAGTCACTGCACAGATTAAGCTCTCCTGCGAGTGTATATCAACCTTCCCAGGAATGCCGACTTGGGAGAGTCTGCTTTTGCTCTACGTTTCGGCACAGTTTGATACTAATGATAACAAGGTCCTTCTTGAGCGCCTCTCATCTCGCCTGGGCATCCCTGGCACAGCACTGTTCTTGTTTAGGTCTTGTCTCACTGGAGGACTTCATTAGCAAAAGTCGCGCAAGGAGCCCCTGAAGTACGAGGTACCCAACGGATCTGCAGGTTTGGCCCAGTTAAGGTGGTCGCCCGGGCCGAGGTCGTGGGCTCGAGCCCCATGGCATGTGTAGGCGCCTGAATAAAGATGAAGTTCTCTTAGGGCACTATACAAATGAATTATATTATTATTATTGTTATCTGTGCTCGGCTCACTTATTTTCACAATTTATACTCTCTCACTTGCCGATGTAATCGCACAGGACGATCCTGACTTCCATTTTTCAGCAGATGACCCTACAGCTGTACCCGTCCTTTGACCCCTGCCTGCCTTTCACCACAGCAAACTCTATTAACCAACCCCCTTGCTGCATGCATTGCTGATATTTGCATTTGGTTGGCAGCAAACTTTTTCGAATTTAATGATGATAAAAAATAACTTACTAGTTTAGTTACTGGCACGTCTAATGTTACTCACAAATTGAAAAACCTATCCCTCAAAATGGGACCGGCTAGCAATCTTATGTAGCATCTATAGGAAATTTAGGTGTCCGTTTCAAAGTAAACTTTCACTAGACGATCGCATCAGCTCCACCGCCAAGACTGCATACTTTCAGCTAGGCCATACTGCAAAACTTCGGGGATGCTTAGAAAAGGATACCACACTCGAGTTGGTAAATTCATCTGTGACATCCCTTCTCGACTTCTATAACTCAGTGCTTGCACTTGTTCAGGATTGTGAATCAAGGCGCTTACAGTTGGTGCAAAATTCAGCAGCCAGACTTGCCTGCCGCAAGTGTAGCAGTTACTCACATTACACCCCTTTCTCATCAATCTGCACTGGCTACCCATCAAGCAGCATATACAATTTTCTAGGTTCAGTCACTTAATTTTGACAGCTTCAATCTCTTGATCCGGCCTACCTATGAAAACTACTTTCCAGTCGTGCTAGCCCTCAATCCACCAACTCTTTTGACTCAAGTCGTTTAGCTATGCCTCCAACTAACCTCGTATCTTAGGAGACCGGCCTTCAGTTCATTTACTGCTGCTAAAACCAAGAACTAACTCCTGACTGACGTCACAACATCCCTTCACTCAACATTTAGTTCCCTAAGGCTGCTATGGATGCTATTCAAGCATCTTATTATTATTTCTGCTAATTTGTGGCCATCTTGTTGAAAGGATCGTACCTAGCGCTGCTAAGTCACCTAGCCTACACTAGCCACCTAGCAGTCTAAGGAGAACGGCAGACTAGACGCACGCCTCAATTATGAGGTGCTTTATGTTCGCTCAAGGCGCCAAAAAATTCATTGTTTGTATTATCATTGCACACATATAAAAAATAGCACCTTGCATAGGGTTCTCTTCAATTGTGAACATTAATCCTAGGTCTAGGCATAATTTTAATTAGGGAATGCAAAAATATGTGGAGTTAATGTGGTCTTGATAAATGTAAGACCCTTAAACCAGGATATATGATGCGTACGGGTGTTTAATTTAATCGAGTACCTTGTGGTCACGTAACAACCATAGTCATAGTCAAAATAATATCATTTCAGCTAGTACCACCAGGCTGTGCCTAATAAAGTAGGACTGTAGAAGTACCAGCGATGAAAAGTATGCCATCCAAATGTCAAGGAGTTCGTAAATCACCACTTCGAACATGTGCCTCTCAAGTTAGTCATTCGTTTTCGCCGTCTGCCCCGCTCGAATGACAATTTTGTGAGTTGTTTTTCGGTGCAGGGTCACCTTGAAGTGCAGGAAGACATTCGACTGCAAACCATTTGACGGTCGGGTTGTTATTTTTGTTGCTCAGCAAACGCTTTTGTAACCGATGCATAAAGAGCCAACACGGAAGCACGCGGTTTCCGAAACAATACGTGCGCTTAGGACGTGAACAAGGTTGTCCTAAAAATCTCAGGTGCCAGCTTGTTCACGGATGCCACCGGCTTCGCTCTCATGCCGACTTTTATAAAATACAAAACATAAAAAAAAACATACGGCTACCAGGTAGAATTAATGAGGTAACAATTTTTGCAAATTGTGCATGGTGCAACATTGGTCAGTCTATTAGTTGCGAAAACATGCCAAATTACTGGTTGGGCACTTTCGGGAGGGTTTGGGAACAGTTGTGGTTTTCAGATGGTGGTTTTTGCAGGTACCAACAGGATGTTGGAAACCGTGAGTTTAAGGATGTGACAAAGTTTTTCTCTAAAAGGATATTTTGACGGCAGTGCCGGGTACTTCTTCAGGAATGATCAATGTTTGAGACATCTGGCTTTGCATGTTCGCGGACGTAGACCTGACCTGGTCCGAGACTATGTAAAAAATTAATAGTTCAGTCAGAGCGAGAAAGCAGCCAGCTAAGCTCCCTGATTAAAAAAAAGAGCTGCTGGCTGCACAACACTGCTACAGAGGCGCATACCTGAGAGACGCAACGACAACTACTCTCCTACTGCCGACTATGGCACATCTTTTTCAGCGGTCCCGAGCTGCTACTTCTATGCTACTCACTACCTCAACTGCTCTCCTGACTCTGCTATGCTTCCCATTTTCTCTTTGTTTCGTGAGACGAAGTCTGTTGGCTACCTAATGCGTACCGAAAGCCGCTTAGGCTGTGAGTGCGCTATACAAAACTCTCCTGCATAACACCCACATGGTCTTTTTGACTTTGTGGAGTTACACACGGAGATACATTACATTACATTACGATGATGCATGTATTAATTAGTTTCCATCGTGACTATGGAAAGATAGTTCAATTGAGTACATGCATTTGGCAAATGGAGACAGTTAAGACCTAAAATTTCTTATTCATCAGAAAATCCTGTTTGACTGATTTTCTTCATACCTCGTCATCGATATATTGCATTCTTTTCGAAACATATTAGGCCTGGGTTTCGTATGGTCAAAATTGAAACCCTTGAAAATTGCTCCAAAATTGCCCGACTAGGTTGGAGATACATTAATTGAGAGGGGGATACTTGGTATACCCACTAAATATTAATATTACTCCTGGCCCGCGAAATAACATCCTCCAAAAATGTAACTAAGTTGCAAGCCAGAAATTGTTCCACATGTTGAAAAACACGGCCATTTCGCTTGTTTTTGCACCGAGAAAGCGAACCTAAGCAGTATTACACATTTTTTTTTACAAATATAGATAACTCATGCGATTCCCAGGTTCCAGTGAAATCTTTTTGTCCAATAGTCAATAAAACGCTGAAATATTTGAGGTGATAACTTGACCTCCCGTGTGAGCGGATTTTTCGGGCCTCGCAATGTAAACAACAGAAAATACTATCCCTGACCAACGAGGCTACAGAATCACTGTAAGAGCATGTGAAACTGTAACTCTGGCAAGCGTATACATAAGTATAACCGTTATCGAACTTCTGCATTCAGAAATTGGAAAGGCTGACGCTCAAAATTGGCTCTGCCAGCATATCTCCTGTTGAATCAGCTCGAAATCTAGGTGCCATGTTCCAAAGTGACCTCTCGTTAGACGACCACATCAGCTCCGCAGTCAAATCTGCCTCATTTCAGCTTCATAACATTGCTAAAATTCGGGCTTATTTAGATAAGGATAACACGTCTAAGTTGGTCCATGCATTCGTTACATCCCGTCTCGACTTCTGCAACTCACAGCTTACTGGCCTACCAGCATGTGCGATCAGGCGATTGCAGCTGATGCAAAACTCTGCAGCTAGGCTTGTCTGTCGTGAGCGTCGCAGTTGCCACATTACACCACTTCTCGCCTACCTGCACTAGCTAACAGTCAAGCAACGGATTGACTTCAAGGTTTTGTCGCTCACTTTTGGGTCACTTCATTCTTTGGCTCCACCCTATCTCTCAGATCTACTCCCCCCACCAAGCTAAGCATCGTACTGCCTGCTTTTAGGGAATCCAAGTCTACAAATACCTCGTACAAACCTCAAATCCTCGTCGAGATCGTGCATTTAGTTCGTATGCTCCCAAAGCCTGGAACTCCCTACCGACTTGCGTCAGAACATCCCCTGACCTGACCACATTTAAAAATAACTTAAAAACACACCTAATAATAATAATAATAATAATAATAATAATATTGCACTTGATAAAGCGCCCTCAGAGAACTTAATCTCTTTCTAGGCGCTTTACATTTGCTGCAAAGTGATACGCAATAGAATAGTAAGTAAAATCATGCTTGAAAAACAAACAAAATGAATAACATGGTTAGGGGTTACATGCACTGGGTCAGCATGCAAATGTGGTTAGTGGCAGCATGAACAGTGTCAGCACGCATAAGCACATCGAGGACGAATCACAATGACCCACTAAATGCTGTCCTAAATAAGTATGTTTTTAAGTTTCTTTTAAATGTGGTCAGGTCAGGGGATGTTCTGATGCAGGTCGGGAGGGAGTTCCAGGCTGTGGGAGCATACGAGCTAAATGCACGGTCTCCAAAGGATTTAAGGTTTGTACGAGGTATTTCTAGACTGTTGGATTCCGAAAAGCGAGTGGTACGATGCTTTGCCTGATGGGGTAGTATCTCTGAAAGATAGGCTGGAGCCATAGAATGAAGAGACCTAAAAGTGAGCGACAAAACCTTGAAGTCAATCCGTTGCTTGACTGGTAACCAGTGCAGGTCGGCGAGAAGTGGAGTAATGTGGCAACTGCGACGCTCACGACAGACAAGCCTAGCTGCAGAGTTTTGCAGCAGCTGCAATCGCCTGATCGCACATGCTGGTAGGCCAGTAAGCAGTGAGTTGCAGAAGTCGAGACGAGATGTCACGAATGCATGGACCAACTTGGACGTGGTATCCTTATCTAAACAAGCCCTAATTTTAGCAATGTTATGAAGCTGAAAATAGGCTGATTTGACTGTGGAGCTGATGTGGTCGTCTAACGAGAGGTCGCTTTGGAATATGCCTATTTAGGACAGCATTAGGTGGGTCCCTGTGATTCGTCCTTCATGTGCTTATGCGTGCAGACACTGTGCATGCTGCCACTAACCACATTTGCATGCTAACCCTGTGCATGCCACCCCTAACCATGTTATTCATTTTGTTTGTTTATCAAGCATGATATTACTTACCATTCAATTGCATTTCCCTTTGCAGCAAATGTAAAGCGCCCAGAGAGAGAGAGAGAGAGAGAGAGAGAGAGAGAGAGAGAGAGAGAGAGAGAGAGAGAGAGAGAGAGAGAGAGAGAGAGAGAGATTGAGTTCTCTGAGGGCGCTTTATCAAGTGCATTATTATTATGATTACATACTTCACATCCACTTACGCCAGGATGGACTTCATTTCACAATGCATTTAAATAAATGAAAATAAATCCTAGCTGATTAAAAAGCCTCCTTTTGTATAGCGACAGAAGAGCCTTTACGGCTATCACCACCGCTTGCAGTGGCGATAAAGGGTCGCCCACCACAGGAATCGAACCCACGACCTCGGGACCGAGGTCGTGAAAGCAACCGCCTTACCTAGTGTGCCATCACGGCTCAGGATATTCCTTAAGGCATTATCAATTGCATCACTTTACAATCGCTCTGCACAGCAGGTTGCTTTATTTCCAAACAGTTTATAGCTAGCCGAGTCTATCAACTGCAGTGGTAATTTAATATATATCGTCTAGTCTCTAGCTACCCTAGTATAAACATTGCGTTTACAACCATCAAAATCGCTAATCCGACCACTTGTTCCTTTCTCTCATCCAGGCTACGATAAACGATAGAGAAAAGAAATCAGTCAGCTCGGAGGTTATTAGATGGCGTACTAAGAATACTAGGCATCAAAAGCAAAACCAACCAGGAAAACGGGGAAGTTATAGCAACGTCGATACCCAACGCAGGTACGACACATGCCCGCCCAAGCGAAGCACAATGGGCCTGTGAGTGCGAACAAAAGGCTCAAAGAATTCGCTTAAATATAATCCCTTATTATTACGTAAGGGCCGCACGACAGCGGCCTACCGCTATGCTAGCATATACATCTTACACATATCGGTAGACAGCATGTTACACAATTTGCTGTGGCCTGGCAGAATGACGAATGGTGCATCGCCGAAATCTATACTTTTGGTCGCCAACTGCTGTTGACAGTTACTTGAAGCTACGAGGGTCTCAATCTCCGTTCACTCACACGGTCTTCACCATTGCAGTTAGTCATCGAGAAGATCATCAATTCCAACATCCTAAAACGACCACAATCAGAGTTAAAAAGACTTAGGCCAAGGTAAAACAGAACTATGACGGGCGTCATGCGAACACAGATAGTGAACCCACTCTATGCTGGAATGACAGACAGGGGCAATACCAGGAATCCATGCATCCACAACACAACACGCTGTGTTCCCCAAAAGTCCACCATCTCACACACAAAAGTCCACCATCTCACACTCAGTGCTATAGTTCGTGCATAGAGTGCAAGAATGTACGTTTGCTCTGGGAACGGTGGCCGTGCCCTCTTTCAAACGCAAAATGCAGCAAAGAGGCAGAGACGTACGAGATTTGCTGCAGCACTATCATCCAGCTTCATATTCTCGATGTCGAGCTCGAGCTCGGCCTCGAGGTCTCGCACAGCCTGCTGCTGCCGCAGGTCACTAGCTGCAGGTGCCGATGCTTGTGAGTGCCTTTCCTGTTGTGTCTCCTTGGTGGCGACCAGCGTCGGCTGCTCCTGTAACATAACAATTGCCGTCACCTGCTCAGCATTGATCAATTATCGAAGGCATGAAGTTTCGCTCTGATCAATAATGAGATTTACAAAAATAAATGTCTGCAGGAGTGAGCGTGAAGTGAGGAAACAATGACGATAAGTTGAATTGCAAGTCCCCGTAGCCCTCGTAAATATGTAATGCAGACCATGTTATGTAGTGCATTCGAGGTCAGGTCAGGTCAGGGCAGGGCAGGGCTCCACAAACACTGGGGAGTTCAACTGAAGGAAGCTCAGGATTCGCTCTAGCAGAGAAAAAACAAGAATATCTTCTGCAGCCATTGGAAAAAGGATCAGACTCTTCGAATAGCAAAGAATACTATCGTATACTATAGTATCTGGAAGAGTTCTAATTCAGAAAACTCTCAGACAGGCTGTTATGCCAAGTGCAATTGCTATGCATACTATCACACTCACTGGTTCATCATCTGCCGAGGCTCCAGCACCTTCAGGGACATACTCAAAGGTGCCCTCACTTTCGGCAGCTGCTACCTCTTCCAAGGGGTTCCTCTCTTGGTTTGGCTACAAAAAACAAACAACAGATAAGATATATTTATGAAATGGTGCCAAAGATGTGACCACAAAGACAGCACCCATATGTTCATCGCCTACTTCAGACAGTTCGGTTTTGGTCACCTGATCGGTCATTTGGGTTAAGCTTCCTATTTTGCAGAACTAGGCACCAGTTTGGGTCACGTTCCCACTGGATTACTTACTTCAAACATGAGGTCACAGCTCAGTTTTTTGATATCATCTACCAAGATCAAATTTGATTGCCAAAACAGCTAGCAAGTAGCATAGGCGATTCCCTTCACCACTGTCCACATTTCAAGAGCAATGATTTTATGATTCAGTTACTTGCTAATCAATTTTGGCAGTTTACATGAGTTGTTTCGAACGTTTACTTACCCTTGTCCTTGCCGGCACGTTTTCAATCACTATTCTTTTCTGACTCAGCTGTGTTCACATGCATTGGCTGTTTACACAGGGTTGTTCTCCACAGCAACTGAATAACCTGCGTTTGATGGCTTTCTCATTAAAAGGCAACATGAAAACACGAACTAAAGCTCGCAAATTATCCTGACAGACGGTTTGCTTAGTCACCATACAAGCCCACGTTTATGTGCTCATCTATTTAAGCTTAGAGCCTGCTTGATTCAGCTAGCTGCATCGGACCAAAAGAACGTCAATTCATTGAAATTTGTAGCCGGGATCTTGGCAGTGCAAAATAAATCGTCCCATTAACAGAATGCAGACACTTCTCTCCTAAAGCATGAGTGTGCTTGCCGCTTACCTTGACGGTTGGGTAGGCACTGGCAGGTATACGCCTTTTCCTTTCCTTCTTAAGAAATTGCTCAGCCTTGCACGTGTTTGCAAGTCCCGGGAACAAATTCTCATACGCGGTGGGATCTGCCAGTGAGGCAGCAACTTTCTTATTAACTTCGCCCAGGCTTTGTTTCCAAAGCTGCACAACCCTAGAGTAAAGACGAAGTTCGATTACTGGTGGGGTAAGAGCAGATTAAAAAAAAATTCAACGCAGCCACCAGTGACAACTCACCTTGATATTTGACTAGGCATGTACGTTCGGGCAAAGAAAGCAGCCTCGGGAAGCCTTCCTGTGGATATTAGTACCTCCAGGCAGTCCTCCAGCCTAGAGAGTACAGAATTTACCAAATTTGCCAACTGCAAGTTCAAGCAAACACACAAGCACGGGCCAGCGGGCAGACAGGCAGGTAAGTGTGTCTATGCACGAGAAATACATGAGCGATCTGAGCTGCTTCTGAACCATCAGATCAACCAAAGACAAGTAAAGGCTTTGGTGGGCCACATAAATATGTAGCATTCAGGTTAAGGCCACAAAGCCGACGATAGAATCGATTGGCTTTAAGAAATCCGGTTTAATTGTCCAACTGGCCTTACTAAGAATTTTATCAAAAGGAGGAAGGCTGAAAAAACCCGAAGGGCTCTATTAGCACAATTTTGAGTTCGGTAGCGTTGCTTTCACCACACTTAAAGGTGCCGCATGCAATGAATCTACTGCGGGTCCAGTCACGCTCGCCCGTGCTTGTGTGTTTGCCTTGAACTTGCAGTTGGCAAAGTTGGTAAGCTCCAACATCATGTCAGCACAAAGTTTGGCGGAAGCCCAAAAACGCAAACAGGATTTGGATCTAAATAGCACTTGCCAATCCATAGATAAAGTGGCAGAGCCGTCATGGGGGTGGGAAGGGGGCATTTCCAACCCCCTTCCAGAGTGCAGCTGAGCAGCGACCTGGGCCACCTCAACTGTCACCAACGACGTAATTATGTCCTACTTCCAGTCGATAAGCAACCGAACTGCACATCGAATAAAAACTTGGATTTTTGCGCTACAAGTTTTCAGTACTCGCGGGCCTTGCCCCATCATGAAATTCCTGCCTATGCTGGAAGGTGAGGTTGGCCGTAACTTTGAACCGATGCCGATGGTGCCCATTCCAAGCAAATTGTAGCCAAAGAATTATCTTTGCATACAAAGTCGTACGTCCACAGCACGGAGAGGGTAGTTCTTGTTATCCTCAGATTTTCCTCAGAGGCACCATGCTATGATGGACGTCATAATTAATTACTTTTTGGGTCTACACAGCTTGGCCTCATGTTGCCTAGCTCAGTGCTTCTTGGGCTATCGCAACAACCGGCCTTCTTATGGACTGGCTTCAGGGCACGGGCTAAAAACCAACCGACAAACAAAAAACGGACCACCCGACCAGACGTTACCGGGCAGAGCAATTTTACCGAGGCACATACTTGGCTAAGCGGGCTGCCGGTACATAAGTAAGTAGCCACGAACGAACCCCCCCACACTACGACGATGCCGCGCTGCCGCCCCCCTGCGGAACGAGACAGGCAGCGGCAGTGGCTGGCAGCGACCGGATCGAAGCAGCAACTGTCACTGTCAGAAGCAGTGGGCAGCACACGCCAGGCTGCTACAAGGCATGCTGCAAGGGGGAGCACTAGCATAAAGCCGCCGAAGCGTGCAAAGCAGAGTTGACAAGCACCTGCCGAGGCTGAAGTACGACACAAAAGCAACGTTGTTCTGAGACGAAGCTCTGGACTTTTCTGCCAGCTCCAACATCATGTCTGCATTTCCGGCGGACGTGGACAGCAAGAGCAGGCCGCCAAAGTCTTGGGCTTTGCGCAGTGACTCTTGTGCAAGGCCAAACTCGCACTTGTTGACGGCAAGCTCAGCTAGCTGCTTCCACTTCGTCTCAGACTGAAACGAGAGGAAACAGGACTCACAGCCAAGGGCTGACGGACCGGTTTTCCGATCGAACAAGCCGTGCAAACACCCACGCGAAGGTTGCCGAAGTAATTCAATCGCAATGGCAACAGCTGCTAAAAATTCTACCAGAACAGTCTATTTAAGCTACAGTCATAATCAACCAATAATCATTACGAATGATAATTCCTCAAGCTAGCTAACATTACCCATTCGATCATGCATCCTTTGCAGCAAAAAACGTGCCTAGAAAGAGATTAGGTTCTCCGAAGGCACAATACAAATGTATTATTATTATCCCAATTCCTTGCAGCACCTCAATGTCAGAATTCAAGTCTGCCACTAGTGAACTCATCTTTAAGTTAATCTCCCAGTCAATGAAGACTATTGGCCATCTAAATTCTTTTATCAGTTTACTATTTCTGAGAAACATAGATCTGCTGCCGGTATGCATAACTAAAATGATAGATATGTCCTTAGGCTAAGGTATTGTCCCGGCACCTTTCAAAAAGACTGGCCACTCATTAAGAAGGCAAAACCAGGCCAGGAGAAATTGAGCAACTCAAACCCAGGCTCCCTACAGCTGTTCCTGTCAAAGTCACCTAAGCGAGTAGTGGCAGACCAGCTAAACTCTTGTATTACAATATCAAACCTAGCAAGTACCATTGAAGTTTTAGAACTAATTACTCTAGAGTCAGCATTGCATCGGGTGCATAATGACCTCAGGAATTTGACATAGGAAAGTAGTCTGCTTTTTGCTCGATCTGTCAGAAGCATTTGATACTATTGATCCCAAATTCCTTCTTAAACGCCTCTCATCTCGCCTGGGCATCCCTAGCGCTTACATTCATCTTTTTCACAATTTATACTCTCCCACTTGCGGATGTAATCGCCCAGCACGATCTAGGCTTTCATTTTATGCAGGTGACCCACAGCTGTACCCGTGTGTTGACCCTTGCCTGTCTCTCACCACATCAAACTCTATCAACCTACTTGCTGCATGTATTGCTGACATTTGCATTTGGATGGCAGCACACTTTTTCGAATTTAATGACGATAAAAACAACTAACTAGTTTAGTTATTCGCACGCCTAATGTTACTCAAAAATGGGAAAACCTGTCCCTTAAGATGGGATTGGCTAGCATATCTCATGTAGCATCTATACGAAATTTAGGTGTCACATTTCACAGTAAACTTTCACTAGACGATCAGAACAGATCCACAGCCAAAACTGATTACTTTCAGCTACGCCCTGCCGCAAAACTTATGCCCTGCCGCTAAACTTCGGGACAGCTTAGAAAGGGATACCACATCCGAGTTGGTCCATGCAACTGCAAAATCCCGTCCCGATTTCTGAAACTCAGTGCTTGCACGTGTTCAGGATAAGGAATAAGATGCTTATAGCTGGTGCAAAACTCAGCAGCCAGGTTTGCCTGTCACGAACATAGCAGTTACTCACGTTACACCTCTTTCTCACCGAAATGCACTGGCTACCCATCAAGCAGCATATCAAATTTTCAAGGTTCAGTCATTTGCCAACGTAATCGCCCAGCATGATATAGGCTTTTACTTCTAAGCTGGTGACACACAGACGTACCCATGCTTTGATGCTGGGAGGGATCAAAGCATGGGTACGTCAAACTCTCTTAATTCCCTTGCTGCATGCACAGCTGACATTCACAATTGAGTGGCAGCCAACTTTCTCAAATTGAATGACAAACTTATGAGATAGGGGTAAACCTAGTGCTACTCAGAACTTAAAAAGCCTAGCCCTCACACGGGCTGGGCTAAAAAATCTCCTCTAGCAGCTGCATTCAATCTGAGAGCCCTGTTCCAAATTGACCTTTAACTAAAAAAAAAATCCTAGCTGCTTAAACAGCCTCTTTTTGTATAGCGACAGAAGAGCCTTTACGGCTATCACCACCGCTTGCAGTGGCGATAAAGGATCGCCAACCACAGGAATCGAACCCACGACCTCGGGACCGAGGTCATGAAAGCAACCGCCTTACCTAACTAGACGACTAAATCAGTTCCATATTCAAGCCAACTCATACGACTCAGCCGATAAACCCCTTTAGCATTGCAAAAATTTGGGCCTGCTTAGACAAGGATACCACATCCAAATTGCTTGCTTCATTTTTGATATTCTCGATTCTGTAACTTACTACTTAAACGTCTTCCGGCCGGTGCAATAAGGCACTTGACAGTCAGTGCAAAACTCTGCAGCCAGGCTTGTCTATCGTCAGCATCACAGTTGCCACATTACACCACTTCTTGCACACCCGAACTGGCTCTCAATCACGCAGCACATCGACTTCCAGGTTTTGTCAGTAACTTTCCGGTCCCTTTATGCTCTTACCCCGGCCTACCTATCAGAATTACTTCCCAATCAGGCTAAGCATAGTACCATTTGGTCTTCTGACTCAAGTAATTTAGCTGTGCCTCTAACCTCAAATCCTTTGGAGACCGTGCCTTTACTTCGTAAGCATCCAAAGGCTGGACCTCACTCCCGACTAACGTCACGACATCTCTTCAGTTAATGATATTTAAAAAGTAAGCTAAAAAGGACCTGTTCCCCACAGCATTTGCTGAGTCTCTGCGCTGTGTTGTGTGCTTATGCCTGCTGACTATGCATGTTAGGACTAACCAGTTGACAAGCTTCCTTTACAGCATATATAGTGCTTAGCAATTTTTATTTAATTATCTGAGGACATGAAACAACAACATATTATTATTATTACTATTATTGTATATCCTTCCCCGACCCAGTACACCATGGGGCAAACGGTAGGGCGTCGCCCCCTTCCCCCAAGTGGTCTTTGCCTAGGAGGTAAGGTTCTTACTCTTCACGAACGTGGGCTCGCGTGCTTCGGTGGGCGATCCTTTATTGACCTAGCCGTTAAGGCTCTTCTGCTGCTATACAAATGAGGCTGTTAAATCAGTTAACCTTTCAACCATCACAACGTTACCCCTGTCAATTAATTAATTAGGAGTTCGTAAAATCCGTGTCGTGCTGCAATGAAGGAGCTTTACACATATTTCTCTTCATAAAATAGAATAAAAAATAACATATATAAATAATAGAATACAATAAAAATGCAAAACTAGCAGTCTCATCGGGGCTAAAGGCAGCTAAATATTGAGGAGATAACTTACATCCTGTTCGGTAGCAATCTCATACGCTATCCGAAGATCACCTAGCTGGAGTGCCAATTCGAACTTGTGCTCGGGATCACAAGTAACGGCCATAGCTTGAGGTTTGAAACCCTGAAAATGACAGACTGAGAGTTAGGCTCGGGCACATTTCTGCATGCAAGTAAAACTAGCGCACGATAATAAAACTATTGATTTCCACACCTGTTTTTCCAAAAAGAGAGCAACCCTGTTTCGCTGCTCTTTTGGTATGGTGGGCAGTACTTTATCAGCTGTGTCGAAGTCTTTGCGCATCACTGCCGTCTGGTATTCAAGGACCGATAAAAGGACAGAATAGCTCACCACATTGAGCTCCTTGTCGCCGAGATATAATCTGTTATCTTTTGGGATGTAGCCCAGCAAGTACATGACCCTGCAATCATCAGACGGCTAACAGTCCAACAACTCGAAAAAGGACTTAACTGATCTGCTACCTATGCAAGAAGTCAGATATTTTTAAAAAATTCAGTAAGATTACGCATGCGCATACCTGTCCAAATGTGCAATGGTAACAATCTCACCGCCTACATAGTAATTTAGGCGGTTCACCGAGTTTGTGTAGATGAAGCAGTCGCCCACCCAGCAGCCCGTCTTCACGGTCTCTTCAACTTCACCAAGCACCTATTTTATATAGAAAGGAAACGTGGGCAGAGGGCATACATAAGGCTGCAGCGCAAATATGGCATGTCAATGGCGGGGGCCTACATCGAATGCCTCCTCGATGCCATCCTCTGTGATCCCTTCGTTGGTGCTACGAGCTTTTTCAACTGCAGACGAACTGAATTTGAGGACAAAGAAGGACTCCTCGGTGCAGATACACACCAATGTGCCACTCTCGTTCCAGTATATCTACGGAAAAAAGCTCGACGATTTTAATGGGCAGTCAATAACAAGTAATGCATACACAGTGCCATGCTCAAGGTTGGGTGTTTCACCAGATAACAGTGAGACGAGATACAAGATTCTCTTCTTCTTAAAGCTCCACTCAACAGTTAAAGATGGACAAAAGTACACACACGAAGAGGAGAATTTAGACATACATACAACGACACTATAAGATCTTACCGACAATACTAGTGTCTCGCGATGCGTATGCGCCAAAGGGCAAACACTTCGTCATGCACGAATGCACGAACACGCGATCGTGTAAAGCAAAGAGGATGCCCTGAACGACTGTAGCACTATCACTGGGATGGGCAAGCATTGCCAGACACTGCTATCGTGCTGCCAGGCAGAAATACCAGCGAGGCTCTGATTCACAGGAAAGAGAAAGAAGGGAAACGAAACGAGAAAAAGAGTCAACTTTGCCGAGCAACTAGTAAACAGGCAAGAAGATGCAGGCTTAGCAGCCTTTGACATGACCCGGATTCGATAGTCAGCACTCACCACTTTTGGAGTAATCTCAACTCGCCTGACCAGTTCTTGGGTTTCCCAATCGTAAAAAGCCAGTCCACTGACCGACTTGACAGCAAGCATTGCACCGCCGAATATTCCCTCGGCGCCGAATTCGGGCTTGAACGACTTGGTCTCTTTGAAGTTTTTAAAGATTTTCACCGTGTTTGTTCCTTCTCGCGTAGCATACACAGACGAGTCATTGGACCATATGAACTCCTGGGCAGAGCCAAAGCTCTTGTTCCTTAGTGCCATGGCGGTGTAGATTATGTACTCGCCGTCACCGCAGACGGTGACAAACCTAAAAAATGAGACAAAGACTGCTAGCAATGGCTGCTGCCATGGCGCTGCCGCCGTTCGTTTCTTATGTAGCTCACTGGCGGGCAAGCACTCGTGCACTGACGTCAATTGCCTTCTAATAAATACTGAGCTGAGAGGCGGCCACGAAGAGGAATGCATGTGCTAGCCAGGCAAGAGAGATCAAGCCAGAGCAATAGAGGGAGACCGATAGCGACCACGGCCTGCCACCATATGCAGTTTCACAAATTCCTGAGTGAGCCACGTGCAGCTACCACGTGCAGCTACCACGCCCAGCTCGGAAATGTTCTGATGCAGGCAAGCACGGTATTAGTATGCTTGAATCCTGCTCAAGATAGTCGGGCACACGCCAATTGCCATTCGTACCGCCCGTTCGGATTGTGCGATATGCTCTGAGGATAAATCTCGCAGCTGCCCATGTCCTTGACGGCAAGGGGCAGGCGCTCGCCGTCCTTAATGTCCTGGTCGGCGAGGGCCTTGATGTTGGCCTGCTGGATCTCGGCATGCTTTGCCCAGATAATTTTCCCGCCGGAATCCATCGACATGGCAGGCTCTTCGCGGCCAAGCTGGGGAAAAAAGCATGCATACGTGAGTCAGGATAGCAGGCAAGGCAGTGCAAGCAGAAGAGCTAAAACGAACACGCTAAAGTCCGGCAACGGAACAAGAAGCTGCTAGAATCCCCGAAGCTCAGGTCTCAAGTGGCAACCGAAGAAACAGCGTGCACATGGAGAAAACGATTGACAATGGAGCAACACAACTACGCCGCGGAGCGAGGGAACCGCAATGCAAACAAAAGAGGCCACGGACGTATTATTTTTAGGTAAAATGTTTCAAATCATAGGCCAGGTTTAAGGCTGTACAATAAAAGCAATAGACCAAAACGAGCATCAACAAGACGTTAGCCCAATTAATTGTAGTGGCATTGGTCTTGAACACCCGAGTGCAGTACAGAGGTACAAGCTTGAAACACCATACAACAGAACTCGACGATTAGAGCCATCATCATGCAGTCACCAGCAGAAAACACGGTTAGAATGCAAGTCAACACCACGATCGGTAAGAATGCCACATCATGGTTAGAATGCAAGTCGACACACGAGGCCATAGAAAATAACCAAACCGAAAGCAGAAAAAATGTCACCTTAATGATGATGCTGCCTTCATCATAACCGATAGCCACGTTGTTTGAACCTCGCTGGCACGAAATTGTCCAAGCACGTTCCAGCCCATAGTTCAGGGTACTCTCCAGGCGATAAGTGTTGGCATGCCACACCCTGACCGTGCCTACCAAATAAAGAAATACAGATGTTGATATTTGTTGAATGTCACGTATCTGTATGCAACTCCACAAAGCCACACAATCTGTCTGCACTCAAAAAAGCCCGCAGCTCCACGAAGCCACAAAAACTAAGTGCGCAGCACACCGGTTTTTTTAAGTGCACCCAAAGCCCAAGCATGGCAAATGCCACTTCTTACACCAGCTCTCACCAATCTGCAATGGCTGCCAATAAAGCAGTGGATCGACTTAGATTCTGTCACTCAACTTTAAGTCCCTTGATTCTCTTGTTCCGGCCTACTAACCTGAAGTTGTCTCACATCATCTCTTCCCGTTGCACCACCTTCTCTTCAGCCTCCTGTCGATTACTTGACCTTCGAACTAATTTTAGGTCACTCGGGGATAAATACCTTCAGTTGCTATGCTCCCAAAGTTTGGAATTAACTCACTGCCGACTGACAAGTCATCTCCCGATTCAACGACATTCGAAGAAGCACAAGACCTACCAGTACCGCACAGCCTTTGCTCTGTCCGAGTGAACTGTCCTTGGTTGTGGTTGTGTATTATTTAACTGCACATCGTGACCAAGGGCAACAGTAATATGCCTTTTATTTCGCCCTCTAGTGAACCTGTCGTTTTTCTTGTGCATTTTCTTATCTGGGCATGGTTTAGTGACTGCTACTAACTAGGGGTCCTACTAACCAGCAGCCGTGAGTATTTTGTGTGCTTTTTACAAGCTTCTCTTAGCATGATTTTTAGTTATCGTTTCTGTTGCAGAGATTAACTACTCTTTGGGCGCCATGAAAAACATTAATTCTTATTATTATCAGCAGTTTTCGGTGCATATACGGTAGCCAATAGACTTCGCTTAACGAGACAAGGTTAAAGTAATATGCGGAGCTCAGTCAAGAAGGACAACCGAGGAAGTTATAAGCACGGAAGTACGAACACGGAATGGCAGGAAATATAGTACCGGAGTTGGCAGCACGAGAGAAGTTGTTGCAAAAGAACGGCACACGTGACGTGTCGTCCTGGGGGTTTAGTGGTGCTGAAACTGGTAAACCAGCTAGAATGAAGACGTCAAGTCATAGCAGGCACAGAACCAATTTGTGAACTACGACAACAACCCTACCCCTCAATTGATCAGATAAGGCCTGAAAGAGTGAGAAACCAGGGGCAACGGTCTGAGACGAAAACCTGCTACTGAGGTAAGTAGGGTGTCATCCTTGTTCTGATCAGAAAAAATGCACCCAGATTCCCTAGGAAAAGAAGATTTTTAGATTTCAGCGTGCAAGCATTTAACTGTCGGAATTAGTGGCTGCCTGTCCCACTGGGATGCCAGTTGAAAAATTTCTGGCTGCAGCAGGCCAGGATTACCATCGGTGGTCAGTAATAATTGAACTAGCAGGTAGAAGGCTTATTTACGGGTGGTCTAAGGAGGGTTGCATTAACTGAAGGGATGTATTAACTTTCATTTTACAGCAAATGTAAAGCGCCTAGAGAGAGATTAAGTTCTCTGAGGGCGCTTTATCAAGTGAATTACTATTATTATTATTATTATTAACTGGGTGCTTCCAGTGCCAGTAATGGCAGCGGTAGCATTTCGTTTAGTCCTGAGCCCCGGGCATCGAGGTACTCGATTGCAAGCTAACGAAATGGGTGCTTGACAGCGCAGTAACTTAAAGTTACAAGTTTTAAAAGCCCAACAGCTGATGGGCCATACAAAAATATAGGAACGCTCTTATCTCTAGTCTCAAGAAACCCCACCATGAGAGATTCGCTAATCACTACACATTTCATGCCAGGCGATGCAGGTCCATTTTTGATAAGCATATCCAATGACAGCTCATGCAGTCACAGCAAAAATATAATGGAATACCAAAAGGTATAACAAATAAAAATATATACAATTCATTTGTATAGCACCAAAAGAGAACTTAATTTCTATTCAGGCGCTTCACATATGCCTCGGGGTTCGAGCCTACGACCTCAGTCAGACCTTGGTCGGGGCGAGAGCACCTTAACCACGGGACCAAACCAACTAGTTAATGGTCCCCATCACTCACGAAGTCGTCAAGGCAGCCTCTCTAAAGCATGAATCGGTCAGTTGCTTGCTTTCGCTACAAAAGGAAAGGATTCAACTCTAGTAGAGATCAATGACATTCACTTCCTTTGTCGAAAGGAAGAGCGATGAGAGCGTCGAGAGCTCTGTTTTCAATGCATGAGCCAGTTCGTTGGGCTCAGCCACTTAATACTTGATCGGCTACACTGTACATGCTAATATCAGTATCCTGATTCTGCAAACACAAGCAATGCTTAAAAAACATCAAACGCTTACCATCTTCAGAGCCAGTCAAAATAATCGGCAGCTCTGGATGGAAGGCTACGCAAGAGACGTTCTGGGCATGTCCTTCAAGTGTCTGCACACACGTTTTGTTCTGTAAAAACGGAGACAGGTGGATTTCAAGACACTCGATCGTGCTGGTTGATATGCAAGGCAGATTTGCAAGTAAGGTACACTACCAAATGCGTACTATCACTGTTGAACATCGTCAAGGCGCAAAAGCTAAAATATTCAGTTCACAATAACACATCCTTGAAGCTAAAGGAAGCCAGAGAAGACCTTGAGCCAATGATTCCCACTAATATACCGCAATGCACAAAGCTTTCTCGCACAATCATTTAAATGTTAAAGACCACAGCAATTGCAGACTAGCATAGCAACCTAATTTTCGCGACAAGCCTAGTCGACCCAAAATAAAAAGGACAGAGTTCATGCGAGGCATTTCGAGCTTTCGATGTATTAAAAGTCGCCCTCAGGGTGAGAAACACCAGTGCTCTGGATGTCTTCATGCACATTCTTCTCCTATCTCACCACATACGTCAAGTGGCAGATGCATACCATC
Organism: Cristatella mucedo; assembly: GCA_009760855.2. NCBI lineage: Eukaryota > Metazoa > Bryozoa > Phylactolaemata > Cristatellidae > Cristatella > Cristatella mucedo. The sequence continues at coordinate 1,346,531 of WPIO01000020.1, forward strand.
TATACAGTCTGTCGAAATGGAAGACTTTATAAGCCTTTGGCATCTGACGTAAGAGACGGTGGTGCTCATGTCAAGTAAAGGGTATGTTGGATAATAGGTACGCTCTTTCTCTGGAGCACAATACCCTTAGTGAATGTCAAAGCGCTTTATAAGTCTGGCTGACCGTTTAGGTATACATTATGATGCTGCCCATAAGCTCACATTCCATGCACTGATTGCTCTACTGATGGCTCAATCTGCAATACATCAAGAAAGAACAATGTTGGTGAAGACTTCGATCGGCTAAGACTGAAGTTTCATGCCAGCAATATCTTACCTGATAGTCCCAGATCTTCACTTGCTTATCATCAGCACCTGATATGAGGTATGGTTTGTCTCCACCAGTGTAATAATCAATGCAATTCACACCTGCTGCATGCCCTTCCAAAGTGAAATTCGGCGTTGGCGACCCCAGCTGCCATACTTTCACTGTTTTGTCAAGCGAAGCACTGGCGAACGTGTTGTTGTCCTTCGGATTAATTTTGATTTGCATTACATAATGACTATGACCCTCAAACACTTGCGTGCAAGTCCACTTCTTTTCCCAGTCCCACAGCTTAATCGTCATGTCATCTGAAACATGGAAGTGACACACACACTTAGCACGTTTTAAGTGCCAGCAATAACGACATAAGCTGACACATAGGCAACATACCCGGACACAGCTTCGGAATATTGCATAATTAACACCAATGACAATTGGATCTAAAATAGCATCTCGATTTAATGGCCTACAAAGAAGCACGGCAATGCTCTCCAACAGCAGTGGGAGAACATAGCACATTTTGCTCATTCAAAATTCAGTGACGGCTAAGAGGAAAAAATCAAATGCAGCAAGGTTTATTTTTAGCTTCCATTACATAACAGATATCAACAGGAAAGCGGCTTTAAGCTGGTTTATGAATCGGACAAAGCAGCATTTTAAAGTTATAGAAGCCTTGACAGCACACAAAACATAGCAATCCCTAGAACACGTAGAAAACGTTTGAAGTAGCCGGTAAAAAAATGGCCTCATTAATAATAATATTAATAATAATAATAATGCACTTGATAAAGCGCCAACAGAGAATTCAATCACTTTCTAGGCGCTTTCCATTTGCTGCAAAGGGAAACGCGATTGAATGGGGAGTAATATCATTCTTGACAAACAACATGAATAACATGGTTAGGGGTGATATGCACAGGGTCAGCATGCAAGCGTGGTTAGTGGCAGCATGCACAGTGTCAGCACGTATAAGCATATGAAGGACAAATCAAAGGGACCCACTAAATGCTTTCCTAATTAGGTGTGTTTTTAAGTTCTTTTTAAATGTGGTCAAGTCAGGGGACGTTCTGACACAAGTCGGGAGGGAGTTCCAGGCTTTGGGAGCATACGAACTAAGCGCACGGTCTCTAAAGGATTTGAGGTTTGTACGAGGTATTGGTAAACTGTTGGATTCCGAAAAGCGGGCGGTACGGTGCTTGGCCTGGTGGAGGAGTAGATCTGAGAGATAGGCTGGAGCCAAAGAATGAAGTGACGTAAAAGTGAGCGACAAAACCTTGAAGTCGATCCGTTGTCTTGACAGGGAGCCAGTGCAGGTCGGCGAGAAGTGGTGTGATGTGGCAACTGCGATGCACACAACAGACAAGCCTAGCTGCGGAGTTTTGCACCACCTGTAATCGCCTGATTGCACATGCCGGTAGGCCAGCAAGCAGTGAGTTACAGAAGTCAAGTCGGGATGTCACAAATGCATGGACCAATTTAGACGTGGTATCATTATGTAAACAAGCCCGAATTTTAGCAATGCTATGTAGCTGAAAGTAGGCAGACTTGACCGTGGAGCTGATGTGGTCGTCTAACGAGAGGTCACTCTGGAACATGACACCTAGATTTCGAGCTGATTCAACAGGAGATATGCTGACAGAACCACTTTTGAGCGTAAGCCTTTGGAATTTCTGGATCACACTGGGTTTGCCCATAACTAGTAAGTTAGTTTTATCATCGTTTAGTTTTAGAAAATTTGCTGCCATCCATGTCATCAATTACATGCAGCAAGTGAGTTGAGAGAATTCGAGGTGCTCGAAGGTTGGGAGGGATCAAAGCAAAGGTACAACTGAGTGTCATTAACTCTACAAGCAGTGAGGAATACGTGCCTATACTCAAACATGAACTTGCAACTATTTTAACGAAACTAGAAGCCTAGAATGAGTAAGTTCCAGTCGTGTTTTAGGGCTAATCACTCCATGTAGTAAGCACTGTGGGAGTGAAGAACAGCATTCTCGGGAATGCTAATTTAGACAGTCTTTTTGCTAGTTCTGCTGGATCTCTCAGCAGCTTTTGATATCGCTATTGATAATCAAGTCCTATCCGAGTACCTAGTCTCTCGAATGGGCATCGTTGGCACTGCACAGCAACAGTTTATGTCCTATCTATTCGAGAGACTTCATAGCATTTATGTCAGCGGGCAAAATTCATCCGACGAACCTTTGTTAGTCGACTTCTTTTCACCATATATATTCCTTGCCTTTCAGATGTATACACAAATGCAAAATCTAGGCTTTCATTTTTAAGCAGTTGACACAGCTGTACCTGTGCTTTGATCCTTTCCTGCCATCCAGTCGAACTCTCTTGACTACCCAGCAGCATTTTTTTAAACATTCACACTGATGCAAAAATCTTCTAAAATTGTACGAAATAAAACCAACTTACTAGTTATGGGCAAACCTGGCATTACACAGAAATTAGCAAGCCTAATCCTCAACATGGTCTCAGTCAGCCCATCTCTTGTGGCACCGGCAAGCAATCTGGCTTCCATATTCCAAAGCGAGAATTCACTTGATGACCACATCAGCTCCATATTCAAAGTCAGCCTAGTTTCGTGTTTGTGCCATTGCAAACATTTGGGCCTGCTTAGACAGGCACACCATAGGCAAGCTGGTTGAAGCATGTGTGACAGCCCGCCTGGACTGATGAAACTCAGATCTATCTGCCTATGCAATATGATGGTGTATATGTAATGTAACGTATCTCTGTCTGGATCCACACAAAGCCGTAAAGACTAAGTGAGTGCTAGGCAAGAGTTTTCTAGGGCAGACTCAAAAAGCCTAAGCTTTTCGGTATGCATTCGGCAGATAACAGAACATCTCACGCAACAAAGAGAAAGTGAGAAGCATAGCTGAATCAGGAGAGCAGTTGGGGAAGTGAGTAGCAGCAAGGAAGCAGCCACTCAAGACAGCTGGAAAGAATGTGCCACAGCAACAGCAGGAAAGTAGAGTGTCGTTGCGTAAGAAATGTGGAAGTGAGTTTTACAGTCTAGCGCCATCCGACCAAAAGCTTCTCTCGCCAACGGTCTTTAGGCGGCAGAATGAAACAGCTAATTTATTGTCCATAGAGAACCTGAGAGCACGAGGAGGCTGAAACTGGTGTAGAAAGTTCAGCTAGGGATGAAGGAGTCAAGCTGTGGCGGGCTTTGTGGGTCAGCGTAAGAACTTCACTCTGTATACAGTTGGGTGCAAGTCTCTGGAGCTAGGCCTGTCTTTGGTGAAAGTCGCAGCTGCCGAATTACACCACTTTTCACGGACCTGCACTGGTTCCCAATAAGGCGCATATCGACTTCAAATTGCCGTCACTCAATTTACGATCCATTCATTCCTTTGCACCAGCTTAACTAAGTGAAATACTTCCTAATCAAGCTTCACACCGTACAAGATGCTCTTTTGACTCCAGTCGTTTGGCTGTGCTTCTAACCAACATAAAATCAATTGGAGACAGTGCCTCCAGCTAGCTGCTCCCAAAGCCCAATACTCACTTCCGACTCATGTCATGACACTCTCTGACATAATATATAAAAAGAAACTAAAAACCCACCAGCTACTCACAGCATTTTCTCTGGCACCGTGAATTGTCCTTTGTGTGCTTATATCTGCGGACACTGTGCAGGTTATCACTAACCAATAGAATACTTCTGTTCCAGCACGTGTGATCTGATTAAGAGATTAAGTTTTCTTAGGATGTTATGATTATTGTTGCTGATGCCGGTGCCCCTTCGGCCTCTACCCCATGGCGATATTAGCCATGAGTGTATCAGTTCGTGCTCATACACAAAAGGTATTCTCTTCGAGCTACACATGTACGGACGAAGACAGGCGTTAATGTGCAGCATTTTGCAAACAATACGGACAATCAGAATACAAATCTTTAAAGACTGATTAATTGCACATCTTTCATATATACATTAAAATTATTAGGGCACTCTATGGAAAAAGTAACATAAAACCCCACTTCACTTACCACTGCTTGTCAGAATGTACGGCTGCGTCGGGTGAGCGGCAATTGATCGCAAGTAGTCGGAGTGAGCCTCAAATTGATGGACACGCTCTAAGGTGTTGTAGTTAAAAATTCGGACATGAAGGTCGTCCTACGAAGCACACTTTAACTGTTGAATAAGGCAGTGCAGGAAAAACAAAAAGTAACTACTAAATCTGTCAATTGTGAGGACGACAGTATCAATAACACAGCAATGAGCAAGAAATACGTTTAAAGCCATAATAATGGCATCGATCGATATCACACAGCACTTTAAAATGACAGCTACATCGCTTGCTAGGCACTCTACATGGGATTAATAGGAAGCATGTATACTATTTGCTATCGTTACATGCACAATCTTAGGGAGTACGAGCACATTAAGGTTCGTTCGTAAGCCTGTGTTTGAAGAAACAGGTGGGTTTTTGTGTTGCTTTAAATGTGTGTGCGTGTGCGTGTGTGTGTGTGTGTGTGTGTGTGTGTGTGTGTGTGTGTGTGTGTGTGTGTGTGTGTGTGTGTGTGTGTGTGTGCATGTGTGTGTGTGTGTGTGTGTGTGCATTAATAATATGACACTTATTCGAGCAACTTTTATAGAAAGGGCAGAAGGGAGGCCGTGTACAAGCTACCTTTAGGTTCTCGGGTCAGTTATTAATTTTCTAACAAGTGGATGACCTGACTACGGCCTCTTTGGCAAACACATGGTCAGAACCTGAAGCTAAGGATCCTATGGTAGGACCCAATGAGGTGGCAGCACTGTCAGGCATCACGCAAGGGGAACAATAGGCATGCAATCTAGAGGGTTAGCAGTCTGCTCAGACGAGAAGAACTTCGAAGAGGTCAGTGTGGGAGTTTCCCTACATGCATAGTCCCATGCAACTCTCTATGTCTCTACACTGAGGCTGAGCAGAGATAGAAGTCCCTTACTTCTGCAAGGGCAGCTGCGATTTTTATTACCTTTGCCTCGAACTCATGCAAGCAAGGGGCGGCCCTTAGTAAGCTAAACAGACGCACTAAATCACATTTTTTTAGATGCTCTGAAAAGAATGCAGCCTGAAAGCGTTACAATTAGTAAAGAAGCAAGGAAGCTTCGTGACTCGAATAGCTTAGCTCTCAAAACTGCCAGATCATCAATCGCCTTGTTGGGCTCTTCACAGCATTTCGTAACCAAGCTGCAGCATGGTGATCTGATAAATGACATTTTTTTTATTCTATAGGCAATTATCTACCTCTGGCACCCTTGAGGCACATTAGGTGCAGCATAACTAATGCTGCCACCAGTGCTTTCACGTGCTACACAGTAGCTTGCATATTAAAGCTTCGATTAGGAAGGCACTAATTTAGCATTGATGAACCACACATCTTTGCCATGGATGAACACAACTATTACGTCTTCCGAGGCAGAACGTAACAACGATTAAACCAAAGAAGAGCCAAACCTTAACCATGCAAGAGACAGCCAATCATCGGAAGGCTGGAGTGCATGGCTGGTGATTTATCTCGTTGGGTCCAGAGTAGGGCAGGGTCTGGTGGCCTCCTTTCAGAATAAATAAATGAATAAGGGTCAGCTGATTTAATTCATTTGGTCATACTTTCTTACAGCATCCGTAAAGTGCCTAGAAAGAGATTACGTTCTGTGAGGGTGCTATACAAATGTATTATTGTTATTTAACAGCCTCATTTATATAGTAGCAAAGGAGGCTAAACGGCTAACCCTACCTCTTGCAGTGGGAAATAAAAGACTGCCAGCTGCTGGACTCGAAATCACGACCTGGGTCGTGAAGAGCAAGCACCTTACCCCTGGGCTAAGTAAGACCAGGGAGCTAATGTGCTTGTGCACAGATGCTCTAGGAGATAATTTAGAAACATAGTTCCCAAGTTGGATGACAAGCTTTGCTTAGGGCAATTTTTGTCGGTCCACATCACAGAAGATACTACAGCATTTCACAAAGAAGGCACGACCACATTTCAAAGATCAAAGAAAAAGGGACAAACACTAACCGTGCAAGCAGAGCTAAAAGTACGAACGGCCACCCAGCTAAGAAATAAATAGCAGCCTTTGTAAATCGCATAAAACACAATATTACAGATATTCACTTATACAACATTGTGTGCATGCTGCTAAAAGAAAGGTACACTAACCGAGCCACTGATAACCCAGTTTTTTCTTGCCACAAAGATTGCAATTCTGACTGGTAAGTCGCACACTTCAAACGACTTGATGAGTGTCTACAAGTAATGAATGCAAATGGAATAAAATGCTCAAAACTGCCATGCAAACAAGGAAGGTACACTCGGGTGCAAACAATCCTTGCAGTATGGTCGCCGCTGCTGTGGCTGAAAATTCACTCGAGTAATAGAATTTCATACGATACTAGGTTAAACTAAAGTTATGCAAAGCATATGAGAATATTTATTGACAGCCAAGAAACAAATACTTACGTTTTCGTGTACATGCGGTTAGTGTGACGTCACCCATGCAGATTCTTTATGAACTCCCTTGTCTGGCCAGGCATAAAGGCCATAAGTATTGTTTCTGCTGCCATAGCACATTCAACTGAATCCGAGTTTTACTGAAAAAGTCGGCTAGTGATGTAGGCCGAACACTGCCTCAGCCACTTGTCGATATCGCTCCGTAGTCATGCTATGGGGTTCAAATCAGGTGAGTGGCTGGGACACAGCAGCCAGCACCACACAATGATTCGTCAAAAAGCCCTTGCCTGGCAATGCGAATTGGGTGGTTATTTTGGTGCAAAATGTGTGCTTAAAATGCAACTTGCTTGACCAACAATAGCTTGAGCATTGTACTTTTTGACGAATCCTTGCTTGGTGCTGGTCGCAGTATCCCAGCCACTCACCTGATTTGAACCCCATAGCACGACTATGGAGCGATATCGGCAGGTGGCGGAGGCAGAGTGGCTAGCCGACCTTTTCAATAAAACTCAGATTCAGTGTAATGTGCTACCGCAACAGAGACAATGTAGAGGCTTGCTGCCTTTATGCCTGGTCAGACAAGGGAGGTCATAAACAAGAATCCGGGTATCGTGACGTCACACCAAACATACTAGCAGCATATGTGCTCGTTGTTGGGCCGTCAGTAAATATCTTCGTATGTTTTGTATAACTTCAGCATGCCGAACATCTTTGAAAGCTCACTACCCGAACGAACTTGCTGCCATAGGAGCAGCAGTAGCGATACTGCGCGGATTTGTTTGCGACTGAATGTATGCTAACAGCAGAGGCCTCACGGCAGCAGGAGCCAATGCCATCACTAGCCCAGCCAGCAGAGGCCACTTAAATGATGGCACTGCACGCACAACAGCCGCTACAAGGTAGCCGCGAACCGCTGCTGACCACTCACCTGCGTGTCTATGTTCCATATGTGAACATTGCCATTGTACAAGCTGCAAAGCATCCATTGCTCTGTCGGATGCAAGTCGACGGACTTGACGCGGTCTGACCGAGCCGAAAGTCTTCTCTTAATATCCAACTTCAACGGCTAAAATTGATCACACATTAGCACGTAGCTTCTGTTCACACGGTAGACTTATACACTCACAAACTAGTAGCTCCACTGCTAGGAGATCGATGAGATATCGAAAGCAGCTACGCAGACATTTTTCACATTAAGAGCTGGCGTGCAATTAGCCGTAAAATAGCGATTGACGTATGGATTTCGCAGCAACCGCCATGAAAGCAAACCCGTGCTGGATCTCGAGAAACAAGCCTACATACAGCAGGTTGAAAACTTGCAGCCCACACCGAGCAGCCATCAAGACGATTGCACACATTGCTACCCAATCAGCCCCAGGGAAAAACCGGCTCAACCGGATTCGACGGGTCGCGACTGGTCTCTGAAAATAAGCACCAACCACAACTGCAAGAGAATGACACTGCTCGGCAAAAGCAGTCACGATTCTCAAGAGTCGCCCACTTCCTGCCTCGTGGGCCATACGTGTACCAATATCGGGAAAAACACGAAACAAGTGGAGAAACCAGAGCCATATATCAACTAAACAGCATAGAAAGGACAATAGTGACGAGCACATCACTGGATGAAGCAACTCACGAATGCAGATCCACCCCGCCCATCAACCCCTCACTGCAGTATCAGGACTGTTGGATGACATGGCATCTGCACAGTGCACCTCTCGCCACTGCACCCAACGGTGAGGGGCATCGTCACGAGGAGCACTGCCAGTGACTGCAAGAAAAACGGGGCTCCGCCCAAGTACTTCCAATTCTTACAGAGGCGATCTGTCACATCTCGGTCCAAAATTGGTGCGGCAGCTCAGGCTTGAAAACACCGAACATTTAAATAAGGGCAAACAAGTCGACACACGGCATTCCCAGAAGCCTGCCAATTGTTCCGTAAGAGTGTAGCACGCCGGCCCTCACCAGAGAGCAGAGAGAGAGAGGAGAGAGAGAGAGAGAGAGAGAGAGAGAGAGAGAGAGAGAGAGAGAGAGAGAGAGAGAGAGAGAGAGAGAGAGAGAGAGAGAGAGAGAATGGCAGACCGCTCTCCACCCACCGACTGCCTGCAAGGCCGGCAAGCAGCACTGTGCTGCTAGACTGCTTCTAGCAGCGGCACAACATGCATCCCACTCTCTAGCCAGGCAGCCTGGGAGCTAGGAGGAAAAATTAACTTTTGAGCTTAGAGTCAAAGCACGGCAAAAAAGCATGCATCTTCTCGACCCTCGAAAGGCAGTCAGGGGCGGGTAGTGGTGGCACTCTCGAGGTCCGACTTATGCTGCAGCCAAGTCAACTCGTCAGTGCACGCCATGTTCACGCTCTCTGTGGCACACTGTGCATTTTAACTTTTAACAAGCAGCAGCAGTAATTAAGCACACACTTGCTGCCCCTAGCAAGGCAATATGCTTCCGTTCACTAGCTGAACATGCCCGATTGGCACCTTGCGAACCGACCATACATACACGCACGCGAGCATACACACATATAAAATGAATTTGTATGGTGCCCTAAGAGAACTTAATCTCTATTCAGGCGCTTCACATATGCCATGGGGCTCGAGCACACGACCTCGGTCATCAAATACATTCACCTTAACAATAATAATATTACAGCGCCCTTAGAAAACTCAGTCTCTTTCTATGCACTTCACATTTGCTGTAAAGGAAGCACGATCGAATGGTTAGTCGCAGCATGCTCAATGAACAAGTACAACATGGTTAGAGGTGACATGCACAGGGTCAGCATGCAAATACGGTTAGTGTCAGCATGCATAAGAACATTAATGACGAATCACATAGGCCCACTAAATGCTGCCATAAATAGATGTGTTTTTAGTTTCTTTTTAAATGTGGTCAAGTCAGGGGATGTCATGACGAAAGTCGGGAGTGAGTTCCATGGCTTTGGGAGCATACAAACTGAAGGCACGGTCTCCAAAGGATTTGAGGTTTGTATGAGGTATGGGTAAACAGTTAGATTTCGAAAAGCGGGCAGTACGATACTTAGCCTGGTGGGGGGGGGGAGTAGAAGTGATAGGTACGCTGGAGCCAAAGAACGAAGGAACCTTAAGTGAGTGACAAATCCTTGAAGTCAATGTGTTGCTTGACTAGGAGCCAGTGCAGATCGGCAAGAAGAGGCGTGATGTGGCAACTTCGATACTCACGACAGACAAGCCTAGCTGCAGAGTCCTTCACCAGCTGTAAGCGCCAGATTGCACATGCCGGTAGACCAGCAAGCAGTGAGTTACAGAAGTCAAAAACGGGATGTCCTAAATGTATGGACCAATTTAGATGTGGTATCCCTGTCTAAACAAGCCAGAATTTTAGCAATGTTAACCTTGACTTTAGTCGGGCCGAGCACCTTAACCACCGGACCAAACAAAAAGTTGGGAGCACTAAAGCATCCCTCATCATTGAGGCACTACAAGTTAGCCAGCTTGCATTTCGAGCACCATAGTTAATGTAAAGCAGACTCGAGGCACAAGTGCAATGATCTCAACCTCGGGTTGCTGGGTAGTGCCTCCTAGAGGGCGTGACGGCACTGCTGATGAGCGGCCGAAACAAAGAGTTGGGCAGGTAATTTCGTGGACTTTTAAACACTTACATAACAAAATTATTTGTATAGCGCCCTGAAAGAACTTAATCTATATTCAGGCGCTTCACATATGCCTCAGGGCTCGAGCCCACGACCTCAGCAAGACCTTGATCGAGGTGAGCACCTTAACCGCTGGACCAAACCAGCTCGTCGTGTATATACCACTGCCTCTTATATCGTGTATATACCACTACCTCTGCTCAAGTAGGGGGGATGGCTAAGTCCCCCTACCAGTCTCTAGCCGGGAAGACAGTGCTACACGAAACACAAAAAATTGACTCAACAACCTCTTTTGCATAGCGACAGAAGAGCCTTTACGGCTATCATCACCTCTCGCATTAGCAATAAAGGATCGTCCACTGCAGGATTCGAACCCACGATATCAGAACCCGAGTTAGTGAAAAGCAGCCGCCTTACCTAGTGTACCATCACGGCTCACCACACAGACCGAGTCACTGTTTCTGGTCCAGGAGCCTAATTGACTAAGGGAATGACGTCAAGAGCACCCAACACAGCAAGCACACGAGGGGAGGCCAGGCAAGATAGCCACTGCATGGTGCGCGGATAGTCCCCTGCAAGAAAAACCACGATGACCGTGATAGCCCAGGAGGTAAGGTGCTCTCTCTTAACGACCGAGGTCGTGGGTTCGAATCCTGCAGTGGGCGATCATTGATTAACTGCAAGTGGTGGCAATAGCCGTTAAGGCTCTTTAGCAGGTACACAAATGAGGCTATGGAATCAGTTAATTACTCCTTAACCACAGCCACCCTTACACACATACAAGATGTGGGTGCACGATGCAAACGGCTTGTACAGCCGTCAAAGGCACCAACTGCCGAGTTTCTATGAGCATGAGTAGCTCACTACCTGTGGATTCACTTCAATGAGTCATAGCAGTTCTGTAACGGAAGACAACGCTAGCCATCCCACGCGGCAGAAGTGTGCCATCTCGCCGCATGACGGTAGGACTTTCAATCTTTAATCATTAGAGATGTCAGGAACCTAGCAGCAAGAAGAGAAGACGGGAAAGGTCCAACAGCCCTCGCTGGCCACTGGCAGGCCAGGGATTACTGTATCCATCGGATCCTTGTATAAATAAGCACTTTGCTAAGCTGAGTGTCGTAGGGTAACAGTATTTTGCTAATTCTCACAAACTCACTGCTCACTACCTGAAATAGCTCTTTTCGGAGTCACAAGAATTTCCCAAGAAGCTTTGACGACCGGTAACTTTTAAAAAGGTGCATTCAAGATTCAGTTTTCTATTCTCTATACATAGAGCAAGGGGAGGCTGGTTGCCGTGTTGCCGCAAGCCCAAAAAATTTGCTTCGAGCAGGACGATCCCGAAACCAATGGGTCACCAGCTACCGAGACCACAGTTTGTCCAATAACAGGCTACAAGCCTTGGCTCAAGTCTCCACTAACGAACCAAATCTCGGCGTACTGCACTAATGAATTCGTATGTTTGAAATGGCACATTTTGGTGCCAAAAGCAGCCATTATGCCTGCTTCATTCGGTCAGCAACAGGCAATCTCCAAGATGGCAGATATACTGGCTACACAGCATCCTGTTAAATTAGTCATTTGAAAAGCTAGGCTAGTCAGCAAGAACTGTCAGAGCTGTAATGCTGAAGCACTAGATCGACGGCGGAGTGTGATGATGAAATCACGTTTTACAGTTCCTTCCCTATTTGCACAAAATCGGACAATTGCACAAACCGCTCAAGACATCGATTAACAGGTCTGAAATCACCGAGCGAGTCCCAACGTCGCTGGCTGGGAGTCTTTCAACTATCCGAAGACTTAGCTGGATCTATACAAGCAAACGTTCGGAGTCAAGACAACTGCAAACTTGAGGTTGAGTGGTCAGTTGTTACTGGTAAGGGGCAGGACGAATGGCCGATTAATCGAAGAATTGGAATATTCTGGATAAGGTTCCTACAGTATGTGGACACTGTACTTTTTGATGGAAGATCAAAGTCAGAGATATATACCGAAGGAGTGTCTACAGCAACCAACCAATCAAAAACACACCAAGACACCGGCATGGATGCTGCTTTGTGGGGTAAATGTCCTATGAACTGCAAAAAGTTGAATTGCGAATAAATATTGCTCTGGGCTGAGGCCATACAAAGATGGTGGTTAAGGTTCCTACAAATGGTATGTAGGTGTTGGAGAACCTTTGCAAGCCGCAACACATTGGGGCCGATTCAGGTTGACTTTCCACCCTAAAGTAGATCCCAGAGCACCCTTTGTGTGGAACTAAAAGTCCAGTGGTAGGAAATTCTGTGGTACACAAGGCCATATATAAACCACTCATCTGCCTTGCCTTACATTAAGCTGCTATTACTACCTAGGTTTTCAACCGAGAGCAACCTTTAATTCTGGAATCTCACGAGCCTTCTTTGCACTGCCTTTAACTACTACAATTACAGTGGCAAAAATTGTGGTTTCTTACGAATTGATCGGCAAATATAAATACATGTCTGTTGGTGGAGGCTTCACTAATTTCTAATATATTTTCCGGCCACTCGAGAAACTTCACATTAGTAGATCGTTCCCGTTGCCAACGGCAAGGACAGTTGTAACAATTACAGCCTGACAAAACACTAGTTTCTAACTCGGCATAGTTTGGACGATGTAGGTAGACATAGCCAGTTCGGTTTAGCAACCGATCGGATATCGATGTGGAGGATTTTAACCAGCAAACGGAAGATGCCACTTTGGTTTTTACAGCCCACACACTGAGGAAGGATAACAATAACAATACACAACATTTGTATTACATATATATAACATTTATAAGGTATTATAAGGTATATTTATTTATGTATAACATTTGTCCCTTGGAGAACGATATCTTTCTAGGCACTATACATACACTCACTGGAGGATCTCTAATTGACTGAGCTTTGGCACAAGTTATCAATTAAAGTGATAGCCAGCCAGTATATATATATATATATATATATATATATATATATATATATATATATATATATATATATTGTATTAAGCAGGAGAGTCTGCTGTAGCAGGCACAAAATCGAAATACCTTTCGGTGCACACGGTCATCACCAGGTTTCAAAGGACAGCAGAATAAGGGAGACAACCAAGGGTTTGAGTAGTTTCCTCTGCTTCGGGTCATCAATGACCTAAGCAATGCTAGTCAGGGTCTTTCTGCCGGTTCTCTTGGAACTACCAGCACAATTGATCACCCGATTGTTCAAAAGCAGCTCTCGGCATGCCTAGGTATCACCGGCACAGCGATAGACTGGATTATGTCCAATCCCATTGGGAGATGTCGAGGTAGATGCAAATAGCTTTCGGACATATGGGAACTCCTTTCAAGTATAGAACAACTCTGATTTCGGTCTTACACCCGTTTCTTTCACTATCTATTATCCCCCTCTGGTATATTTCATCGTCAGACAATCTTGGCTTCTATTTCTATGCCATTGACACATAGCTTAATCTATCCCTAGATACTTCTAAGCATTGCTTAGCATCCGACTTACACCTATTCCCTTGCAGCCTGCACGGATAACATTCGTGTTTACATGACCACTAATTTCCTGAAGCTTAAAGATGATAATAGCAACACAATCAAGTTGCAAGACTTCATCTTTAAGATTGGTTAACCTGGCATCGCTCCACGGACGTCTACCCATAATCTCGGTGTGCTATTCTAAAACGACTTGTAATTGGATGAGTACATTGCATCCACTGCTGTCACCCTACTTTCGGCTAAGGAAAAGTGCCAAAATCAGGGCCTGCTTAAACAGGAATACAACAGCCAAACTAGTTAATTCGTTCGTGACTTTGCATCTAGCTTACGGCAATTTGCTTTATTCGGGAATTCCTAATCGTCTGAAACTGGAGCAAAACTAATCAGATTGGCTGGTGTGTCCTCAACGAAGCAGCAGCCACATTCTGTCACTTCTGCCTGACTTCGCTGGCTCCCTATCAAGCTCCGAATCGACTTCAGGATCATCTGTCCGGCCAGTTCAGTTCACTCGCCTGCACCAGCCTAACTATCCGACCTCATCGTACCTCGAGTATGCTCTCGCAGAACAAGCCCATCACCAACTGCTCACCCTGTATCCCTAAATTGAAATATTTGAGGATTTGGGCCTTCAGTTCATATGTACCGAAAATCGGGAACTAGCTTCCGGTTTCGGTCACTACCTGCAAGGCTTTTTCATGTCTCAGCTAAAGACAAATCTATTTTGCTTAGGTTTCTATTCTCCCTAAATAACTTCTATTTTTGTTCGTGTGTGCTTTAGGTGCTGATCTCTGTATGATTCAGTGCACGCTACTTACTAGAGGTCCTACTAACCGGTGACCCTGAGTGTCTTCCTGTGCGCTTTAGCATCCCAGCCAAAGCAAGATCCCAGTGCAATCTTAGCCAAAGCATGATCCCTGTGTTATTTTGCATGCGTGTATAAGCATGCAAACGTGCAAGAACCCTTGGCTATCGATTGTCTAGCATCGAGTTACTGTATAGTGCCTGGATAGAGATTCAGGTCTCTCAGGATTCTATACAAACGACCATTATTATCACTATTAGTGTTATTATAGGATGCAGGAAAGGACGGCATCAGGGGAGCCATAGTCGTTACACAAAAACTGTTGAGAGTTGAGTTTCATAGGCTCATTCTCAGAGCAAAGGCTACGACCAACATGCTAAGGCAAAAAATGAGCCAACCACTAGCTAAATCAAGCTAAGATCAACTTCACTGTAATCAAGTAGAACCTCCTCAGACTATTATAGGCTCTGCCAGCATATTTCATGTTGAATCTGCACGAAATCTAGGTGTCATGTTCCAAAGTGACCTATCGTTAGACGACCACATCAGCTCCACAGTCAAGCCTGCCTACTTTCAGCTACATAACATTACTAAAAACTCGGGCTTGTTTAGACAAAGATACTGCATCTAAATTGGTCCATGCATATGTGTCCTGACTTCTGTAACTCACTGCTTGCTGGTCTACCGGCATGTGCAATCAGGCGATTGCTGCTGGTGAAGAACTCTGCAGCTAGGCTTGCCTGTCGTGAGCATTGCAGTTGCCACATCACACCACTTCTTGCCGACCGGCACTGGCTCCCACTCAAGTCACGCATCGACTTCAAGGTTTTGTCACTCACTTTAGGTTCCTTCACTCTGTGGCTCTAGCCTATCGATCAGATCTACTCTGCCACTAGGCTAAGCATCGTACCACCTGCTTTTTGCAATCTAACTGTTTACCCATAACTCGTACAAATCTCTAATCCTTTGAAGACTGTGCCTTTAGCTCGCATGGTCCCAAAGCCTGGAACTCACTTCCGACTCACGGCACGACATCTCCTGACTTGGCCATATTGGAAAAAAATGCATCTATTTATCACAACATTTAGTGGGTCCCTGTAATTTGTCCTCTATGTGCTTATGTGTGCTGACACTGTGCATGCTGCTACTAACCATACTTGCATGCTGACCCTGTGCATGCCACCCTTGACCATGCTATTCTTGTAGTTTATTGAGCATGCTACCACTAACCAGTCGATCGTGCTTCCTTTGCACCAAATATAAAGCGCCTAGAAAGAGATTAAGCCCTATATCAAATATATTATCCTTATTATTAATATCGACTTCTCAAGTCACCCGTGCTCATCACTATACATTGCCTTTTAGACTACGGTACACAAATGTACAGCGTGCTGGCAAAGATGAGTTCTAGCCTAGAGTCACAGCGCCTTGGCTGCAAGCTCTATCTGCTTTTTAGCATTCAGTTATGCAAACCGAATTTATAAAAGTATGATTTAAAAATGATAGGATACATTCAGGCAGAAACCAGGACCAGGCACATCCACCAAGAAGCAGACTAAGTGTAAAAATTTAAATCCGAAGCTTCAGAACTCGCCCGGGTAGTCAGTACTGGTTTGCCATCCATCATAAGTCGCAGTACTAGTCGCGTGAATGATACCGGAAGTTTCTGCAGATCGAGGAACCATCGACAGGCCTTCGGAACAATAGGCCCCGATTCCAGCTTGTGCAGCGATAGCTTCCTTGCTGTATACGGCGCCTAAACCAATGCTACAGAGCTGCTCGCAAAATGGTAACGTCTAGACGTAGGAAGACATCTTCAAAAAGCTGCAGCCCCACCCAGCTGCCCAGTAAGTAATTCAACTTCCCTGGTGCTCCGTTTCTAACGAGTCCAATATAGACAGACATAGGTGATCTGTCGACAACCTTCACAAACAGTATATAAAAGAAACCCTTTGACAGACAGTTCTAATTGCTAGTTTGTTCGCCAGCCGCATAGACCGGGCATAGTATACGCGAGGCCTTATCATCATCAACCGATGAGCAACGCTAAGCGACACCAAACTTCTGTCCGGTCTCAATGCCAGTAAAGTGCTTGACGAATGAGCACTCTTCAACGACGAGGCTAGGCAAGGGAGTGTCGCATGTTTACTAGAAGGTAGGCAGAACTGGCAGCCGGCGGGCCCCCCCCCCCCCAGGGGCGACCGGAACTTCGCGGTGGAGTGGCCATAAGACCACTACATGGGGGCGCTACTAGCACAGTCGAAAAGCGCTGCAGTGCGGCTACACGAATGCGCACACGAATCGGAACAGCACGCAGCGAACTGATAACGCAAACGTACCATTCTCCAGCTGATGAGACCGCTCAATACGTGGCCAGCATGAGCGCATGCGCCGAGACTCTCGCGAGAACGAACATCCGCCTGCTACGCGTTGTTGGCGACGCTAGCTTCCGGTTTAGTTAAGGCGCATCGGCCAAACGGGCAGTTGGCCGATTGAGAAACTGCTGCTCTTTTTGAGCCGCCATCTTACGAGTAAGATTCATTAAAAGAGAAATATGCAAGTAACAGCTTGTCATTGTAATTGAAGATTTAGAGCCTAATTTTACTTTAACCCCACCAGCTTTTGCCGTCGTCGAGTTCGAGACCCGCTGCTGAACCGCGCACAAAGTGTGGCGTAGCTATTCGTCGGTGTAACCGTTAAATCTCCTATCCACCGAGAGCGAGCCTTACTGTATTGAAAAAATTACTGCGTTAATTCAATCTAGCTGAAGCAAGATGCTCCACTCGTAGGTGTGCAGATTCCGGTCTCCACGCAGAAACAAAAGCGCCACGACTGCTCTGTTTTAGCTCGTTTATTGTTAAAGTGGCTTGATC
Source organism: Cristatella mucedo (assembly GCA_009760855.2). Taxonomy (NCBI): domain Eukaryota; kingdom Metazoa; phylum Bryozoa; class Phylactolaemata; family Cristatellidae; genus Cristatella; species Cristatella mucedo. The sequence continues at coordinate 1,364,093 of WPIO01000020.1, forward strand.
TGCTTTTCTAGATGATTTTAGTGAAAAATCATACTCATTGGAGCTTTTTCAGGTCTGCTTCTACTGGTTTCAGCGCCGCCCAGCACGTCGCCCAGTCCTTACGAACCGCTAGAGGCCCGGAAGAAGCCTTCGCGTTTGAAGTTATACCGTGCAAGATGGCATCTATTGAAGCTATGCGAATGCAGTTTTCTTCAGTTAGTTCCATGGAACAATCTGCCTTCAGTTAAAAACCTCAGGAAGACGCCGTTGCGTCCGCGTGTGGCTATTGCATAGTGCAAAAGCCCATTCCGAGTACGAAGTACCGATTCCAGCAGCAATGCGCGCAGAGGTAACCAAGACACTGCCATTCCTTTGTCTTTTGCCACGACTGAATGGAGTGTATACGCATTATTGTAAAGATACGCATGGAAGACTTGCGAAATGGGGACATTAATTGGTTCGGCTGCTGTGACAATCGGGGTGTAAAGGCTTCTACGTTCAGACAGCAGTCAGCGAAAACACGGCGCTTGTAACGGCGCTACTCCTTGTCTGCACGCGAAGCATACGGGCGAGTCCCTAAACATTTTGTTACGGCTACTGACTCGTACGGGTGGCAGCAATCCATAAATATATGCCGACAGCTTCGGAGCATGGCAGTAACGAAGAGCGCCCCGCGCCGCCCCCCCCCCCCCCCGCATCTTAGCAAACCGAGTCCCCGTATCCATAGCGTAGAGAAATCCGTTCGACAGCGACGGAGGGTTGTAGGCATACAACATTAGTCGTGACATATGACAACTCTTTCTCACGACAGCCAGCGCGCCTCTCAAATTTGATCGGTGAAAGCTTAGGGCGAAACCCTGATCTGGTTCAAAGCCTAGAGCACCACTCTTCGAACTCAAATCCTCTGGCACAACTGATTGACTAACACGAGACTTGGGCTTTTAGGCCATCCAATTATAGATCGTTGCATAAGCCGCCCAATTAGAGATCATGGCATAAGTCGTTCTTTGGCACTAGTGTTCAGGAGCCGCGCACCATATTTTGGAAGTCACCCTTTGGCGGCTGATCTCGAACGCCGAAGTTTCTCTACGGCTAGCGACGCATACAGTATTCAGCTGCTGCCGATCGCACTAGAACACAACTGATGAGTTTTCATGCAGCTTCAGTCCACTCGTCGTAGTGCAGAGGTGCTGACCGTATATTGGCCAGCTCTCGAACGGACTACCAGACTTGGTTCGCCTCTGGGGTCGGCTCGCTGGGCGGCTCGCAGCTTCAAGGTGGTTCTCTACAGCGGCTCCCACTTTTTTGCAGACGGCTCTAAGCAGGCTGCTAGAGCAGCGCGTAGCGGGCTTGCTCTTTCAAGGGTGGCTTTTCAGAGCGACGAGCTTCTACGCAATTGCAACTGCGGCTCTCCTGCAGGAGCACCTGCGACACCTGGTCCTTTCCCGCCACGGCTTTCTAAACGGCTGGAGACTTTAAATTGCTCTCTTCCGTACAATCAGCGAAGCGACGGCGATGATAACGTTACTTCCCGGAGTCCTGCTCAATTCATCAGCCGAATCTGACGCTATTGATCACTGTGTCTTATTTGAACTAATTAGAACAACAAACGGTTCGATGGATGAGCCTTTAACCTGGTTCGAATACTACTAGTCCGATCGTGTTCAGTCTGTGTCATGAGTCGTGCGATGGTCGCGTCTCATCCAGCAGACAAATCACCCTTCGACTTCCACAATGGTCTGTTCTTGGTAGTTCTCCGTTTCCACAAAGCCTCTCATTAATTGATAATGCTGCTGTGCAACCGTTATCACGTCCTCGTAATTGAGGTGTCGTCTCAATAACTACTTAACGCATAGAGATTTCTTTTAGAAGAACCGCCTCCAAAGCTAAACGTTACGATCAATTGCTGTCTAAAATTTGAGTGCCTACCGTGTGACTGGCAACAGATCTTACTAGCTCCATGATTCTGTCTAGGCTGTACTACTGTAATTCAGTTTTGGCTGGGCTACCGAAAAAGCCTTTTTACTTTTGCAGCTAGAGATGAATATTTAAATGCAAGGTTGGTCAACGAATACAAAATGTACACACATGCGTCTTCTTTATTAATGAAGCTGCGATGGCTCCCGGTTGATCAAGGGATACAGAGCGAAATTCTTATTCTAACTAACTCGCATGACCCGCCGTGGCTTGGCTCTGTCGCACCTAGCTGAACTTCCTGCTGAACCACTAGTTTCAGCCTCCTTGTGCCCTCAAGTCATTTATGGACGTGTGCCATTACTATAATAATAATAATAATAATACACTTGATAAAGCGCCCACAGAGAACTCATTCTTTATAGGTGCTTTACAATTGGTGCACAGAAAACTCGACCAAATGGTGAATAGTATCATGCTTGAGTGTTTAGAGGCAAACCTAGCGTGACTCAGAAATTTGTAAGCTTGACGCGAAAACTCGGCCCTGCCTACATGTCGCCCGTAGCATCTGCATCAAATCTAGGCGGTGTACTGTTTCAAGTCGACGTTTGCTAGGCCATCACATCAGATTCTCAATCAAGTCTGCCTACTTTCAGAAACGTAGCATTACTAAAATTCGGGCTTGCTTAAATAGGGATACTGCATCCAAGCTGGTCAATGCATTAATGACATTCCGTCTCGACTTCTGCAACTCACTGGTTGCTTTTCTACGTGCCTAAGCAATCAAGCCCCTGCAGTTGGTGCAAAAATCAGCAGCTAGGCTTGTCTGTCTTAATCGGCGAAGTTGCCATATTACACCATTTCTCGCCGACCTGCACTGGCTCCCAATCAAGAAGTAATTCAACTTCAGTTTTTTGTCCCTCACCCTAAAGTCGATTGATTCTCTGGCTCCAGCCTACCAGGGCAGGGTACCACCCATTCTCTGACTAAAATCGTTCAGCTATGCCTTGAACGAACCTGAAATCCTATGGGTATCGTGCCTTTAGTTCGTAAGCTCCCCAAGATAGAAACTCACTCCCAATTGACGTCACGACATCTAATGTCTTAAAAACATTTAAAAAGAGGTAAAAAAAACTAAAAAACGCAAACGTACCTGTTTTGTCACAACAATTGCTTGGTCTAGATTTGTTCTTCGTATGCTTATGCATGTGACGTACGACAGTGGCTCCGGCGGCAGCAGCTGTTCTTATGGAATCTCAGGGAGACACGAGCATGGACGTGAGCGGTGAACGAGACTCAATCTTTCCCTTAACTCAGAGGTCGGCAAACTCCGGCCTTTAGGTAAGATCCGAGGCCCAGCTAGTGCTCCAGTCCGGCCTTGTGGCCCCCTAGCTATTTATTGATGGATCCGTAGCTGATCGAGTTGTTGCGGTTTAAGATTAAGAAGTCGTGGTTTTCTTTCCCTTTCCTATATAGAGGTACTTTGACTTACATGTATCCCAACTAGCGAGTTTTCGAGGCGCGAGCCGTCTCTCGGCCGCTTTTTGCTCCGAGTTGAGAGCTAACTGTTATTGTGCTTGATTTTGCATCCGTGTTTCGCAGTATGATTTTAGAGCTGCGACTTTGCTTTGTGCATGGCTATCTGAGGCAGCCCTTAGCTGCGACGGATTTGTACCAGAAAGTGTTAACGCAGAGGTCGGCAAAATCTGGCCTTTATGCCAGATAGGCCGTAGCTAGCACTCCAGTCTGGCCTAACGCCACCCTAGTTATTTATAGTTGGATCCAGCCTAATTAATAATTGTAATAATAATACATTTGATATAGCACTCTGGAGAGAGCTTAATCTCTTTCTAAGCACTTTAAATTTGTTGCAAAAGAAGCACGATCGAATAGTTAGTAATTAAATTGTCGCGATTTTGTTTCCCTTCATTACTGCTGATTGCAATTCGAACAGTTGCCCAGGTTTATTTTTATAACTGATGTCAGGCGCTTGTATGAACAGAAGTGCATGGCCGGGTTGGAGTGATACATGTCTACCCCTATAATTGCCGTGCTTGTCTGTACGTCAGTTGTGGCTTTTGTTTGTTTGCTCGTCTGGCCACGTTTATTCCACGGGCCGACGGAGTGGGGGTGGTTTCCTCTGGCCTAGCGTGCCTTCTTGAACTCGTGAAATTGCCTAGTAGTTCGAAACCTGTACCAACCCTTGCCTTAACTGGTACATATACGAACTGGCTGACTCACCACAGATGGGGGAGTGCATCTGTGGCGGGCTACATCCTTACATCAAAGTAGGCCGGACGCTACACCGAGTCAATTGCCCAACCACCTGCTGCAGGTACGGCATACAGTAGTGGCCGATGCTGCTGCACTAATTACAATAGCGGAAGCAGCAGGCTCGCACAACGTCCCTTCCCCCATAGAAAATAGATACCACAGTCCCGCCAGTCTGCCTGGGGAGGGTGCGGCCCTCACGACTGAACAGCGTAGCCATCGGTTCCCCGGGCACTTCTCTACTGCTTGCTCCGGTGGTGGCCCCGAAGCCAAAGCTGTTGCACTATCCTGCAGTACGCCGTTCGGGCTCTATCAGGTTTTAACTATCGACTTTGAATGCTTCCGAACGGCTTAACCGGGGTGCAGGCTACGTAGCAGCTACTCGCAGGAGGCATACGCCCGCTCTGCCCCTCGTGAAGAGCCGGTCATAGATGCTGCCCACCTTTAGGCAAAGCTGGGACGCCCACAGTCATGCGGTTCCCGCAGGTCACCTCTGTGCGAGCCCCGATGGCCGGTCTCAGGCGCTCGTCGCCGGCCAATCCGGCCCCGCGAAGACCACTCTGGCTAATTATTATGGCCTCGCTGTTAATAATGATAATAATAATAATAATGTACTTGATAAAGCGCCCTCAGAGAACTTAATCTCTTTGTAGGCGCTTTACATTTGCTGCAAAGGGAAATGCAATTGAATGGTGAGTAATATCATGCTTGAAAAACAAACAAAACGAATAACATGATTAGGGGTGACATGCACAGGGTCAGCATGCAAATGTGGTTAGTGGCAGGATGCACATAGTTCCACTCCGCCGAGTCGATCTCGCGGTTGTGATCCTCTCCGCTCTGCACCGAGACACTCGCGCGCATGCTCTCCACCGCCGTGACGCTCTCGCTGCTACGCTTCGCCGCCAAGACGTCGCTCTCGAGGGCCGCCTGCGCCTCGTCGCAGGATAATATCGCAGCGCCACTGACCGCTAACTCGCGGTGCTCCTTTGCACTCTGCACCGAGACGCATGCGCGGGTGCTCTTCATCGCCGAGAGGCTCTCGCCGCTGCGCTCCGCGGTTGCTGCGACGCTCTTCGTCGCAGCGACGCTCTCGCTGGCGGCCTCGTCGCAGGCTACTGTCGCAGCACCGTGTACCGCTATCGCCTCGCCGTCGGAAGCCGTCCAATGCTGCCCGTCCTTGGTCTCCGGCTGCTGCCGCTGCGCACTTACTTTGTTTTTACGCTCTTCGGCTGTAGCGGATACTAGGTCGGAAGCGGTACCACACCCGCTTCATCCCTCGGTACAGCAGAGGATGGCTGCGGCAGCTGAACAAATTCCACACGGCTCTCTGGCTCTTGTGAGCAGTTGACTGTGGAATCAACCGGTGATAAAGTTGGCTCTTCCCTCGGAGCTTTGCTCCGGTCTCTTCTCCGGTGAGCTGCTCCAGCTCCAGCCGAAACCCCTCGGCCTCAAGCTCGGCCTCCTCATCCGTCAACCGCGAGAACGTAAAATTGAACTCACTTCGCAGCTTGTGGAAGTCTCGCTTTACTTCTGCCGGCTGTATACCACAAACGCGCATCGCGTCATCGCCCAGACACACTGGCAAAACATGTTTTAGCGGCATCGCAATCTTTAGCCTTGCTACAGTCTTCTCAAGCGTTAGAAGCCAAGGCATAAAGAGCTCTCAGCCGTTACACGTTTCGTACCTCAATATAGGCGTACCGTCTAGGTCATAGAAGGTCTGATACTCTTTTCGGTACGAGTAAACCATTCTCTGCTACCAATTGTTGGGTTACAGTTTATCCGGCGGCAGCTGTTCTTGTAGAGTCTCACGGAGACACAGAGCGGACGTGAGCGGTGAACGAGACTCGATCTTTATTCCCTTAACTGGTACATATACGAGCTGGCTGACTCACCGAACAATGGGGTGTGCATATGTGGCGGACCACATCCTTACATAAAAGGCCGAACGCTACACCGAGTCAATTGCCAAACCACCTGCTGCAGGTGGTGCATACATTAGTGGCCGATGCTGCTGCACTATTTAAATAGCAGAAGCAGCAGACTCACACAACGACTGAACACGTTACCGCTAACCAAATTGTGCGTGTTGACACTGTTTATGTTATCACTAACCGCATAGTGTATGTTGACAACATGGGTGTTGCCACTATAAATATTGTCATGCTTCTTTTGCAGTATATGCAAAGTTCCTTGAAAGGATTAAGGTCTATGAGGCGCTATACTAATATATTAAAATTACTATTATCATTAATGAAGCCAGAGGCTCAAGTCTTCGCTGGTCACCCGCCTTTGCTCATCAGACTAATGCTCAGACGCAGCGTGTAGCCGCAATGCCAAGAAGTGAGCCTATCCCGGACTAAAGGTGCCGTTTAAAACCACGCATCCTTTACGGCTGATTCGTGTGATTGGTTTATTCGTACTTAATGGGTCGACAGCATTTATTGCCTCGTTATTCCCACTACCGCTAGTTTATGGCCTAGAGTTATTTTTAGCAAAGCAAAGATTATGTCGCTGCTATTGGTTTATGGGCCGTTGCGATTTATGGCAATGGATTTAGTTTAGTTTAGTGGATGCTAAGTAATGGGCTGCAGAGACCAAGGAGTTACGACGAGGACGCCGGGCAGTGCGGTCGTATACTGGTTCGCTGCGTGGTCCGCGTGAGTGAATCTCGCTTTGTGCCCGCTGCGGTGGTCTGCGTGGAGTCGCGTAGCTGCGGTTTGGAGACTATACAAACTGCATCCTTCAATGAAAAAATGGCAAAGCGGTCTTCTCATGATTATTCTGACGACAGCTTGAAAGAGTTTTGTCCGATCAACCATACATAGTTCGCGTGTATCAAAGGCTAGGTATGATGGTGTGCTATTCAAGCGGGACACTGACTGGTGGCGTGTACAAAGCAATGCTGACAATTGCTCATTCTGCTAAGATGTGGTCGATAAGAAGGCTTCCTTAATAAAGGATTTGCCAATCTCAGTCTAGATGTTGGCCGTGAAGGTATGAAGTCGTTTCCGGGATTTTCTGTGAGATTCACGAAGGACGACGAAGTGAGCGACTCTCTAATTGTTATTTTCACGCCAATCATTCGTCGTTGTTTTGAATGATTTTAAAGTACTTACTTGCCTACTAAGTAATGGTTACTCGTGTTTATGATTGCATGCATAATTTTCTTCATTAAAATGCGTTGTCAATGGTTACGAAGTCTTTGTCAATTGTCGACGGCGTTTAATGCTCTCTCGTGGTTAATGGTCACGCGGCGTGCGGGTTGCGTACCTGTAGCCTTTGGCTGGATCGCTACATATTCATTTATGGCGTTTATTCTCAAACTAGCCAATGCCCTTGAAATATCGCGAAAAATTACAGTCCTTGGTAGGGAGGGCCTGAGTGTCCGCCGACCTAGTTGATTGTCATCGTCGCCTTACTAGCGGCTATGTAGCAATTCGTTCTTAGTCTATTACGATCTAATTATAAAAAATAAGAAATAATTACAAACTAGCATTCAGTTATGTTTGTGTGAGCTTGAACTCAATTCTTTTAAATCCAAATATAATGTTTGTAGTTGAGTTTTCGTAAGGGACGTATTCTTTGAGCTTCGGAAAGCTCCCGGCGACGCTCTCGGGGTCCTTTGTCAGTCTCAATTTGTTATCGTTGGGGTATTGGTCTGTCGAAGAGATCGAGCATGCAATGCCGCGTGACTTTTAACCGTGAAGCAAAAAGCCGCTAACTAGGCGTGTGGTTTATGGCCCACCTGAGGCGTAGCAATACATCCCTACAGGCGCGTTGTCCAGCTGAAGGGCATTCGCAGATAGCCGTGAGCTAGCGTTCATAGACCGCGGATAACTGCAGAACATGACAGTCGAGTTCAAAAAACCCTCTTTTGTTGAGTGTCGTTGGTGAGACACTTCGTGGCTGTCTCTTCTGTATAGTTTTCATGTTGCTGTCTGCGATAAATACGCATAAACTCGATACGATTTAGTCCATTTTGTTCCGGAGCTATTGCTATCTAAGTTTGGGGCCTTCTCATTTCTGTAATTTCTCACTTATGATCTTTACCATTGAAATTTAATTTTCAAACATGGGAATGCATTTTGGCATCCGCATTTATCCACCATTCAATTTCTGATTTCATCAAATGAATGCACTTTATCGCACGCACCAATGTACAAAAATTGCACGGACTCTGTCTGCTCTTATTAGGAAACACCGTCTGCTCTTATTGAGAAACACGAGCTTATTAGTCGGCAGTGATCCCGTTAAGAACAGTGGCATAGAAATGTTAATAATAGATTTATATAGCGCCCTCAGAATACTTAATCTCTTTCTAGGCATTTTCCATATGCGGTATAGGAAGCATAACTCCGCAGCTAAGCTTGTCTGTCGTGAGCATCGCAGTTGCCACATTACACCACTTCTCGCCGACCTGCACTGGCTACCAGTTAATCAACGGATTGACTTCAAGGTTTTATCGCTCACTTTTGGGTCACTTCATTCAATGGCTCCAGCCCTTCTCTCAGATCTACTCCTCCACCAGGCCAAGCACCGTACCGCCCGCTTTTCGGAATCCAACAGTTTACCAATACCTCGTACAAACCTCAAATCCTTTAGAGACCGTGCACTTAGTTCGTATGCTCCCAAAGCCTGGAACTCCCTCCCGACTTGCGTCAGAACATCCCCTGACTTGACCACATTTAAAAAGAACTTAAAAACACAACTATTTAGGACAGCATTTAGTGGGTCCCTTTGATTCGTCCTTCATATGCTTATGCGTGCTGACACTGTACATGCTGCCACTAACCACATTTGCATGCTGACTCTGTGCATGTCACCTCTAACCACGTTATTCACGTTGTTTATCAAGCAGGATATTACTCCCATTCAATCGAGTTTCCCTTTGCAGCAAATGTAAAGCGCCTGGAAATAGATCTCTGATGGCGCTTTATCAAGTGCATTATTATTATATTATTCCATGATCAATTGATTAGTGGTAACATGCACAATGTCAAAAAGCATAATGTGGTTAGAGGTGACATGAACAGTGTCAACGTGTAGAACTAGTTAGTTGCGTGATGTAATGTAATGTAATGTATCTCCGTCAGTAACTCCACAAAGTCATAAAGACCATGTGGGCGTTACGCAGGAGAGTTTTGTATAGCGCACTCACAGCCTAAGCGGCTTTCGGTACGCATTCGGTAGCCAACAGACTTCGTCTCACGCAACAAAGAGAAAGTGGGAAGCATAGCCGAGTTAGGAGAGCAGTTGAGGTAGTCAGTAGCATAGAAGTAGCAGTTCAGGACCGCTGAAAAAGATGTGCCATAGTCGGCAGTTGCAGAGTAGATGTCGTTGCGCTGGAATTGTGGAAGCGATTTCCACAGTCTAGGACCAGCAGAGCTAAAGCTTCTGTCGCCAACTGTCTTTAAGTGGAGGAATGGGACAGCTAATTTATTGTCCACACAGGACCTGAGGGCGCGAACAGGCTGAAACTGATGTAGCAGTTCAGCTAGGTATGAAGGAGCCAAGCCGTGGCGGGCCTTGTGGGTCAGCGTAAGAACTTTGCTCTGTATCCTTTGCTCAACCGGCAACCATCCTAGCTCTTTCAGCAAAGGTGACACGTGCTCAGACCGCTGGGACTTAAAGACCAGCCTTGCAGCCACATTCATAGTCCGCTGTAGTGGCACAATAGCTTTCTTTGGTTGCCCAGCCAAAAGGGAATTACAATAATCAAGCCGAGACAGAACTAAAGAGCTAGTTAAATTTTTTACAAGCCACTGTGGGAGACAGCTTCTAATCTTGGATAGGGATCGGATGTGATGGCTAGCTGTAGAGGCAGTCTTCTGAATGAAGCTTTTGAAATTGAGGCAGCTGTCGAACACGACACCTAGATTACGAGCACGTGGTGAAGGTCGCACAATAGCATCACCCATTAGAACAGCAAAGCCTTTTAATCCAGCCACACGCTTAGGGTGTCCTATGAGCAGCAGTTTGGTTTTATCGTCATTTAATTTCAGGAAGTTTTCCGACATCCGGAATCGAATATCGGCAAGGCAAGCATTCAGTTTCTCAGTTGCTGCAGCAGATTCCGACGGTTTGAATGACAAATACAACTGAGTATCGTCAGCATAGAAGTGATATCCTATTCCATGGGCCTTAATCACTTTTCCCAGAGGTTGCGTATAAATGGAGAACAGCAAGGGACCAAGTACAGACCCTTGAGGGACTCCACCGGTGACCCTTCTCATGTCTGAGACCTGGCCCCCACACGACACGGATTGAACACGATCAGACAAGTATGATTTAAACCACGCCAGTGCTTCGTCTGCCAGACCGATCGTTGTTCTCAGTCGTTTAAGCAGAACTTCGTGATCAATGGTGTCGAAGGCAGCAGACAGATCTAGCAGAGCTAGGGCAGTGACATTCCCGTCGTCGTTGCCACGTAGAATGTCATTGTTAACACGGAGGAGAGCAGTTTCGGTAGAGTGCTGCCTCTTGAAACCTGATTGAAATGTTTCTGACATTCCATTATTTTCAATATGTTCAACTAGCTGCTTAGCAACAATTTTTTCAAGAATCTTTGATAAGAATGGAAGAAGGGAAACTGGACGATAGTTTGCTAGGACCTCTGTGCGTGATGGTAATTGCTAGTGGCCTTTATCACGGGGCACCTTAGTTGCAACCTCATTTATTTGTGCGGATTGCTTACGCGTACCTATTTAGTTAAACGTTGTCAATATGCCAGAGGGCGCTTGCTTTAACTGTGTGAAAGTTCACACGAACTGCTGGAGGCACGCCCCTCTGGATGCTTGCTAACGAAACGATAACAATGCTCCTTTGAGAAAGAGTTAGTAGAGTTCCAGCAGACGCCGGGGACAGATGGAGGGAGTTACGGTGGTGGATAACCCTTCAGGAAGTTTCTGGAAGCTCAAAGATGTTCTCGTAAGTTTTGAAATCTCTGTAACAGAAATTTATCCAAACGTTCATAAATCGTCCCGCAAAATCTAATGTAATTATTCGAAAGCCGAGAGATTGCCACGGAGTAACTAGAGCAACAAGAGCAACTCCGAAGAACAGCAAGTTGCGGAAACTAATTCAAGAAATGCCAGCCCTTTGGTTTTTAAAGGTGAGGAGTTAGTCAGCCAAAATGGCGCGGAGCCCTCACGAGGTTGCGACGTAGGTGTAAACTGGATGTCTCTATAAATGGCTACCTCCAAACTTAAGGTCTATGCGTTAGTGAAAATTCTGGTTACGACCTGAATGCGCAATCACAGTATCTATTCTGCTGCTATTGACGACGAGAAAACCTTCGGGACACTCTTCTCTTACAAGCCTTCTGCTATCACACGGCCTCAGCGGAGTAGTGAGACCTTACGGCGCTCGGGACAAAGCTACAAATAGGCCCCCCGTCCTCTTGTAAAAATATTCCGGAAAAATAGTTCTACCACACAAGAAATGCAAAGAATATACGCTAGCAGGCATATTGAGTCGAGACCGTTGTATTAACTGTAGTAAAGGTACAAGGTAGCTATTACAGCTTTAGCTCTGGTGAATTTTCTTGTGCTTAAACGTGGCAAACTGGTCTATTACAGTTTGAATAAATATCTTCCAGTGTTTCCTTTTCTGTGCTTAACAAGACCAAATCAAAGAGTCGATCTTGCCCCAATGATGCTCTCTGGTAAGGCAAGATTATCCTCAGCTTGCTAAAGGACCATTCACAATTTGCCAGTGATACAACTATAGTGAGAAGAACTTGCAAAGGAAACTCTAAAATTAGAAAATACATTTTCACAACTGCCAAATGAAAGACATGAGTTCCGAGGGGGTCTTCGGTGTCGAGTCTTGACGTGTGGCAAGAAGCATTTTACAGCCACATATTTCTTTGTACAGCTGTGTTCCATCAACGTCTGACCAATAGAAGCCTACAAGATCTAGATACCGCTGGCGGATTTTGGTCTAGTCAAAGTGTCTTCAAAAGCAGCTCAGCTTCCAACAAGAAACCAAATTTGGGATCAAGATATGTGAGCCGGAAAAACCTAATTTCTTGTCGGAGATAGTCTATGCTGTTATTCATTATTCTTGAAATCTCCTCGTCGCGAGACCAACGTCTTGAGAGAGAGAGAGAGAGAGAGAGAGAGAGAGAGTTTTACAGACATCTGTGGCCTTCGGTGGAATCTTCGTTCAACTGCAACTCGCCACAAATTACATCTCATTTTGAGATCTAGTGGTGAGTTTTGGCACGTCTTCTCAAAGTCTTGACAAAATTAATCTCATTAGAGTGTAAGTCACAAGAGGCGTCTTTGAAGTTCATCTTTGGATCCTGCAGTCTTTTCTGAATGCGATCAATCTTCCTTAAGATTCTGTACAAAAAGGACAACAGAGCCATAAAGTTAAAGCTCAAAATATGATGTAGGAGACTGCCAGCTTCACTTGTTTCAAGTGACCCACTTGTATCCTCAGACAGTTGCTCCTAAAAACCTAAAATCCTGTTCAGTTCATCGTGGATAGCTTTCAATGTTTCCAATCTTGCACTCCACCTTATTGTAGAGTCATGTTTGACAGTAATCGCTAAGAATTTGTTTAGTTCTTCACACCTCAGAGATGATCTTCAAAAGAATAAGCAGGTACTTTCTATTGTTCCAAAAAGGTAAACACTACTAAATCTTGACTTGCAGCATTAACTCCTGCCAGTTTCAAGCTGTCGGTATAGCAGTTTATAAAAATTGCCTTCTCATTTCTGGACGTATTCTCTTTAGGACATATGACAAGTGGCCAGACGTGACTGTTTTGTTGTCATAGCGCTGCGACCTGCTATTCTGCAAGGATATTTTGTCGGATTCGAGTTTGTCCAAGATGAAACCTTGAATTGCTGCAGCATCTCTGTCGTAGATTTGAAGGAATCCCACAAAAAACTCTTTGATGATGGCGATTTTGTACGCAAAATTAAAATCGAAATATCTAATGACCGACCTCGAACATCTGCTCGCGGTGTGCCTACGTCTCAGAGTAGCTTGTATCTGTGACTGAGGGTGCAAGTATACTAGGGAAATCATCTTGGATTTGAGGTGACAGATAAGAGACTGAATTGGGATTTTTCCTCGCGCGGTCCACCGTGCGATCGCAGACGATGCATCGTACTGAGCTCGATGAGAAAAAAGTCGCGAGAAGTTTCAAGCGTTTTCCTAACCAGCCAGGCCGAGACTCTTATGGCGACCGTGCATTGCTAGGTTTAGAGAAACAGAGAACGTGGAAAAGCAGCGGAAAACTTTGCTTATTGCTTCTCGCTGTTGTTGCTTTCCGATTGGATTTTTCGCCTCAACAGCGAACTGTCCATTCCACTTCCTTTGAGAACTGTCTTCTCTTTTTTATTGCTATGTGGTGAAAGCCTGAGAGTGAGTAGGGCTGTTTTCGTGGGCAATTAGTTTTTAGGATTCTCCATTGGCCTAATTCTATTGCCAATTCAAGTGAAGAATAGGAATCGTGGCTGAGCATAGGGTAGAGCAAACAACAGAAGCCATACGCCGACTGTTTTGAGCGAGAGTAGCCTAGTAGTAGCCTATTCCTACTAACTTCATGCCCATTAGCAAGTAAACTCTGTGCTCGTGGCACTCGACCACGTTTTCCAGCAAATGGACCTTCTTTGTTCAGAAACAGGCCCGACCCTCGCAGTACTAGTTCAGTTTAACGTTGCTGCGGAATGACGAGCAAAACAGAGGTTTGGTCAAATTTCAGGTAGCCAATATCATTCAGGGTCAACACTTTCAGGATTGCAGTAGATTCCGCATCTAATACTTTTGCAGTAGTGCTTGCACACACATGATCCAAATGGTGACTGCCTCAGCCTTCACAAAGCGAAGCTTCTTTTTTTCCATGAAGCTTTCACCGAGCAGAATGTGTGTTTTTCCGTTGTTTTCTTGCTTTCTGCATTCACTCTTTCCTCCTCTTCCCTGTTCTTGTTACAGTCTCCATCCTGCTTGCATTCCTCAAGCTCAAACTGTTCTTCCTTATTTGCTCTGTGATTATCAACATTTTCTGAGTGTTTTTCTGTATCTTCACTGTTCTTCAGCTTTGCCTTCTTCAAGATACTTTCTAGTACCTTGCTAGAGCTGCTTGGTTCCTTCTTCTCCTCCAGTATTTATTTTCTATGCTGGGCACCACTTGCCTCGTTTTCTCCCATTTCTCCTGAAAATAGATTTGGATGACCAAAAATGTACAAAAGTACACACTAGCCGCAGTGACAATTCAGTTCAGGGAGGCTGGGCAGAAGTAACACTGACCTTCACACCGTTGACTTTGTCTCCGGAGGAAGATATTGAGCCTTATTTATTGAGCTTGACAAAAAAGCTTGGGAAGACTGGTAGTGCCGATGTCGTCTACATGCTGGCGCCAGTAGACTCAATGCATACTGTGTCTCTGAGTAGGAAAAAATCTAAAATAAACGCTCTTACTAATCACGTTCTCAACTTACTTTTGGTGATGAAAAGTCCGAGTGAACGGCAGACAATATCCTGACAACAACACTGCATGAACTCTGGCGTGAATGCCAGGCTGGCACAACCAGCTAAGCCTAGCTGGTTATAAATCTGGTAACATGCTTAACCAGCCCACCCAGCAACAGTCAAGTCCATTGAAACAATGACTTGCTTGAAATCAAGATTAGTATCCTCACATTATTTTTTATGTAAGCACAATTCGTTTTGCTTTTGGCGCCGTGTCCTTGGCGACAGGGACCCTGCCCTTGTTACGCCACTGCAGAGCCAGGAATCACGATCGATATATTGGGCAATGCGACAGTAACCGTATAATTGCAACTTGAAAAGAAGCAATGGTAGCTGTTGCTATTAAATTGTGGAGGCTAAATCTGAAGGAAAGAGGTCGTTGAATTGCAATTGCTTGCAATCCACCAGTTCTGTTGCTGTGGATTTACGTCAGCCCTTAACCAGAATTCTTCCATAAAGTTGCTCTCCATCATTTAAACATGCTAATAAGTATTACCTGGTAGTTTTGTATTACCGTTGGTTGTACGAACTCTAGAAGATCGAGGTGCGAATATCCGCGAAGAAGAAACTCATTAATTGTGTTCTACACACATCACAAGAATCAGCAATTGATTAATGGAGTTGTGTATCATAAGAATAGTCGCTATGCAGGAGACGCCTCGGGGTCTAATTGTAACTGCAGTGGCAGGGATCGGTAGATGGAGGGAAGTGCCAAGAAATAGCTATTAGTGACCTGTAGATCGGTGTTAATCGGTCGAAGGTGCCTTAATGTTCCGCCGAAGTGTGCTGCTATTGTCAGTCTGTGCGACAAACGACCGAGGTGTGCCCGTTTGAGCTGTTACCGTTGCATATGTGGTCCAGCTTTTTTCACTATCAGTCCGCACTAATACCTGCTGGGCGGGTTCATGAGGTGAAACAAGGGGGGCCAGAATGCTGGCGATCGCATGAGTTTACTGTTGAAGCTATTTTGCACGTTCGTCGCTGATTTGCACCGTTTCCTTTGCCACCCATTGTGCTATGACGTGCCAGCGAGAGTGCGAGTAAAGTCAACTTAATCTGTCGTCCTAATATATCGTCCATGATCAGTTGGACTAGGCTATAGCCTGTCAGGGAGCAAGGCGTCGACCTCTGAATCATTAAAGTGAGGCAAGGATCATGCTGCCGCACATTAGATTTGGCAGTTTGCACAGCTCTTTCCACTTCTCCGTTCGCTAGTGGACAATTTGGGCTGGTCTTCATGTGCTTGAACCCATGTCGTCTCGTGACATCATCAAATTCGTGAGATGAAAATTGTGAACTAGTGTTAGACTGTACTGACTCCGGTGTGTCCCAGCGAGCAAATATGGTCTGTAGTTCGGCCATAACTTCTTTTGTCGTCAATTTTGATAATAGAGTGGCTTTCATAGTTCGGGAGTAAAATTCTATTACAATAAGGGGCGGTCGCCCATCGTGTTCGAAGAGATTGGCAGCGACATATTGCCAAGGAACACCAGGTAGTGGTGCCAGGATAAGTACCTCATGAAATTGTCTACTCTAGTAGTTTTGACAGAAGCTGCTAGAATCGACGAATGTCTCAACGTCTGGGCTAATACATAGCCTACACGACCTTGCTCGATCCTTACATTTTGATAACCCTCCCCTCGTGGCCGTCGTGGATCCGCTCCAACTGAAAAGCCGGAAGGCTTTGAGGAATATATATGCTAGAGTCGTACAGTAGTAAACCATTAGAAACAGGAAGATGGCTACTTATGGCGAAGTACTTCACAAGGTTTCTGGCAGGCCCTTGCTCAATTTAGGCTAGCCTGACAACGCATACTCAATGACAGCCTGAAGCTCGCTGTTTTCAGCCGTAGCCTGCTTTCCTTCGCTCAAGCGAACTACTGAAAGCGATTTAGCAGCAACAGTGTCTACGTAGAGCTGAACGGCTTCGGCTTGGTCTCGTTCCTCGATCCTACGCAAACGTATTAGCTATCGCCAGGATATTTGCCTGGCACAAACACGATGCGATAATCAAATGCATCATTCGCATAAAATAGGCATTGGCATCTAATCTGGACCTAGTCAAGGTCCAGAGTCATCAGTGACGGAATAAGAGGTTTTGGTCGGTGCGAAGCTCGAAAGAAGGCAAGCCGACAAGAAGCTGACTGAACTTGTCGCACGCCCACGCCGCCGCCGAAAGGCACTCTTTTTCGATCTGAGCGTATCTCGTTTCGGCGCCGGACAACGTGAGGGATGCAGATGCGACGGTTTGAACATCCTGCTCTCATGATCCATGGCACTGCAGCAGAGCGGCACCTAGATCATAGCTACTGGCATCGGCGCTGACAATCGCCGACTGTTGTAGGTCAAAATAGGCCAACACTGGTGCCTTAGTCAAGAGCGACTTCGCCTCTCGGAATGCTTTCTTCTCGTTAGCGCCTCCAGTACCACACTGAGTCAGACGAGAGGTCGCTTGGCGGTTTAAGACAGTCTCTAGATTTGGCACAAACCGGCTGAGGTAATTCATTATACCAAGGCATCGCTTTAGCTCGGCTATGTTGGTCGGATCAGGGAGGTTGAGGGTGGCTTCTATTTTTTTCATCTGACAATCTGATGCCGCTGGCATCACTAACAGGTCCTAATAACGTCAAAGTGAGTTGAAGGAATATACACTACTCTCTATTTAATATATGCCCGACTTTGAAATTGCGGTAATGACGAAACTCAATCTACCATCATGCTCAGCCACCGTGGATCCATACACCAAATAATCGTCTAAGCAAAGGGCTGCACCTTTGATGATACCCAATAAGTCGTACATCGGCCGCTGAAAGATCTCGGGTTCGCTAATAATGCCAAAGGGCAGAGCCGGCAAAAGCAAAAACGTCCAAACGGTGTTACAAACATCCTTAAGCGAGCGCTTTCTTGGGACAATGGAATGGCCCAAAATCCGCTTGAGGCATCAAACTTAGAGAACAGCGTAGCACCAAAAAGCTTTGGCTAAGTCTCATCAAGTGTAGGTAGAGCGTACCTTTTTAGAAACCACTTCCTGATTCATGCGCTTCAAGCCGCCACAAAGGCGAACTTTGCCGTTGAGCTTCAGGACCGGTACGACTGGCAGCACCATTCGGTCGGCTGTGATACACGTTCGGGGATGCTGTTCCTCTCCATTCGAAGGACTTCGTCCTTTACCAAAGGAACAGCGCTCTGGGCATGCGGCGAGCTGTGTGTAGGCAGTATAGTTCTGCATCTGGTTCGTGACGAATTTTTCATGTGCTGGCATAGGATTAATCCGATCTTTCCACACACCGGTTCGCAGAGATTAGTCCCCTCTAAGCTGAGTTTGGTCAGTCTCATACATAGAGAAGCTTGCCGGCTGAGGAAACTATTTCTTGCCCGGCGACTTCGTAGACTGGCCGCAGATAAATCGTTCCCTTCCGCTTTAACCTCGTTTTGAAGGACCCGTGCGAGCTAGGCGATTGCCGACACTTGTGTAGTTTTGTCGCTGAAGGCTCAAAATGAGGCGGTCGTAGTAGTCGAGCGTATTTGTCTTCCGTAATGACGGTTTCGTCAGCGCCACTATTGATTTCAAGCGGAATGGTCATTCAATACACTAACAAATCCACTTGCAGGGTAATCATGCGTCCTCACCGACTGCGACTTTACAGCTTCCGGCTTTATAATGGCATCTACGGAGTAATTCTTATCACAGGATTCAGCTACGACCTCTCTCACGTTGGCAAAAGGTTTTATGTGTGATTTGCAGCACAATGCGAAGTGGCAAATCTTTCGGCAGTTATTGCTAGGGTGGTCGCGTGCCGGGCAGCACCCAGTAGTGTGAGCCGAGTTTCAGTTCCGGCAACTGTTAGATTCCTCTTCATCTTGGGGCCGCCCAGCTCTCCTACGATCTATGCGGCTGCGATCCTCTAAGGACGCAGAGCTCAGGAGACAGTCGACGGATTATGATCGCCGATGAACCGCATAGACATCTGAAGCCGGGTGTTGAACACTCAGCTGTGACTTTACCCGTCTGACGCGTCTTCTGCAATCCCACAGTAAATGTAAGGTTGAGGATTAGTTGCAGGACTTGTGAAAGTTTGAGGTCGGACACGTTTACAGCAGGCGATCTCGAATCAACTCATCCTTCATCGAACCGTATTTGCAGCGAGAAGCTAAAACGCGCGTAGTGCACGCATGAATCCATCTGCATAGATATGTTGACAGCGGCGTTTAAACGGAGCCGGATCGTGGATGATATTCCTTCGCGATATGAGGCAGTCATCACATTTGCCCAAGATGACATCCAGCGTATTCATTTGGCCGATCTCATAATTAAAGGTGTCAAATATCGCTTCAGCCTGCGCTCCTATGACGTACTACAGTGTACTTATCTATACATCCTGGCCCTCCGCCATCAGATTGGTTGGGGTCAGCTAACAGCGAAAACGGTTTCTCCCAGCGTCCGTAACGCCGGCTCGTCAAACGAAAACTCTGTTGGATGGATTTGCTTTGCCATCTCTTGAGCTTTGATGCTATTCAGGTGACGATCTCGAACTTCACTGCTGCCGCCATGTAATCAAAAGAAGCTTAGAGGAAGGGCAGCACACGTTTATTGGCAGCCATTTCATATTTACTCCAAGGGCCACACGGGTGACCATGACTTCTCCTGATTGGTCACGTTGTTGTGGCCCGCTCCGGGAGCTCTGCTATCGCAAACGCTGGCAGTGACCGTAGCATAGTTCCAGACTTTCGCTACATGCGAGCTGAAGGTTCGATCACCAATATTTCTATTTTGTGCGACGGACGTGAGATGATTAGAGGCTAACGAGCGGATAATGGAAGATAGCAGGACTCGGGGGAGCTTGAAAATAGGAGAGCAAGGAGGTCGAATAGGTAGGCTGATCCAAGCGAGTGAAGCGACCTGCAAGCCTGAGGATCTTGAAATCGATTCAATTCTAGATAGGGAGCTAGTAAATCTCTCAGACATAATAATAATAATAATAATAATATTGCACTTGATAAAGCGCCCTCAGAGAACTTAATCTCTTTCTAGGCGCTTTACATTTGCTGCAAAGTGATACGCAATAGAATAGTAAGTAAAATCATGCTTGAAAAACAAACAAAATGAATAACATGGTTAGGGGTTACATGCACTGGGTCAGCATGCAAATGTGGTTAGTGGCAGCATGAACAGTGTCAGCACGCATAAGCACATCGAGGACGAATCACAAGGACCCACTAAATGCTGTCCTAAATAGGTATGTTTTTAAGTTTCTTTTAAATGTAACATGTGCGATGTGGCAGCTACTGTGGACCATAACGTAGCTGCCATATCAAACCTCTTCCGTCTGAGCTTTATTAGCTACTATTCAAGCGTCAAATCCTTCACGGCTGCAAGGCAGAGATTTACAGTATACCAGTAATCATCCTCCTCCTCTCCAGCAATTCCCGAAAACGGTGGCGTCGGGTTCGAAGTTGTATTTTCATCTTTGAGCATGAGTGTTAAGTTAGTCGAGCTAGCAGTTTAGTGGCGCCATTCTCAGTCCAGCAGAGAGATGCTTAAAGGCCCAGTTTAAAGCATTCTCGGGAGTATACGTCAGAGAAAAGAAAGGTTACACGTCGGTATTTTGCTGGAACTGGACATCGTCCTACACTTAGCCCGTACCACGTGCAGGCTATTGGGCCTATTACATTGATGTGGGAATGCCACGACGGCTATCGTTAAGTCTGGACTAAGGCTGCCAACCAGCCAAAGACGAGTCGAAGGTCTCGTTGTTGCTATCTGCCAGATGGTGCGATCGTCGAGGCTAACCGCGCACACACGCACGGCGCGAAAGCAGAATACACACATTTCGCATGCACATTTCCGTACATAGCAGGGCGGTCGCAGCCAGCTGTGGCTGGGGTACAAAGTCTTTTGTCCGACTAAGGGAGCGTGAGGGGCATGATTGGCGTGAGGGGCCAGTGAGCGCATGCGGCAGGCTTCGTTTCCAGGACCTGATCCATCAGGCATCTTGTGACAGCTAGCTGCCTCTTGAAAGCCGCTCGGCCATAAAATTAGTTACGTCTAGCCTAGAAATGAATACAGATCGCGAGCGCTTTCATAGCCCTTCCCTACCAAAAGAAAAGACCTCAGCGTGACCATAATGAAACTCGCTTGCGTGAGTAGCTGGCTACTCAATGCCACAAATCTCCAGCTTTCAGGCCCCGGCGCTTGAATGCAGCCAGGGTTCGACAGTCCAGAGTCCACTCCGAAGTACGCGGAGCCGCTTTAACAGCAGGCAGCTTCTGTAATAAATGCTTCCCTTTCACTCCGCTCAAGAGAACATATATTCACCCAGTCGCTTTACGTTCACAGCAGGGCTCGAGCCTACGATCTTTGTAGTTAAAGACAAGCAAGTAGCCCTTGCGCCAAACCAGGGCGGTCTCACCTGGTGGTGTGTCGAATCAATTCTTGGAGGTTATCTTCACTAGCGCCGTATAATGAAATAAGGCCGAGGAACGTCTTTAAATGACGCCGGCGGCGTCTGCTATGGGCGCATTGGGTGCCTGCTTGTTTTATACCTGCTGAGGAGGCCACTATTCTTTCATTAGACGTATCTCGAGGCCGTGAGACAAGGCTGGGAAGTAGCTGCATTAATGAATAAAAACCGTAAAGGAATAGCTCTTTTAGGTACATTTGAGTTTTTGGGCACACACACACACACACACACACACGCACGAACGCACGCACGCGCGCACACACACACACATACACACATACATACACTCACAAACGCACATGCGTACACTCACAAACGCACATGCATACACAAGCCACGCATGAACGCTCACCAGCAGACGCAGGCAGGCCCACCCAGGAGCACGCACAAGCACAAAAAGGATTAAACAAATGCTGTAAGAAACAGGTGCGTTTTAGCTACTTTGTAAGTGTTGTTATGTCAGAGAACGCCGTAAGGTCAGTCGGGTGTGAGTTCCAGGCTTTGGTTGCCAACGAACCAAAGGCTCGGTCTCCGAAGGAATTCGGATTTTTTCGAGGCATGGCTTAACGATTTGAGTCAGAAGAGCGAGTGGTACGATGCCTAACCTTTTTGAAGAGTAGTTCTGATAGGTTGGCTGAGCCATAGAATGAAGAGACCTAAACGTGAGTGACTCTGCCAGCTGAATATCCCGTTGAATCGGTTCGAAATTTAGGTGTCATGTTCCAAAGTGACCTCTCGTTAGACGACCACACCCGCCCCACAATCAAGTCTGCCTACTTTCAGCTACATAACATTGCTAAAATTCGGGCTTGTTTAGATAAGGATACCACGTCTAAGTTGATCCGTGCATTCGTAACATCCCGTCTCGACTTCTGCAACTCACTGCTTACTGGACTACCGGCATGTGAGATCAGGCGATTGCAGCTGGTGCAAAACTCCACCGCTTGTCTGTCGTGAGCGTCGCAGTTGCCACATCACACCACTTCTCGCCGACCTGCACTGGCTACCAGTCAAGCAACGGATCGACTTCAAGGTTTTGTCGCTCACTTTTAGGTCACTTCATTCTTTGGCTCCAGCCTATCTCTCAGATCTACTCCCCCACCAGGCCAAGCATCGTACCACCCGCTTTTCGGAATCTAACAGTCTACCAATACCTCGTGAAAACCTTATATATATATATATAATTAATTTATATAGCGCCCTAAGAGAACTTAATCTCTATTCAGGCGCTTCACATATGCCTCGGGCTCGAGCCCACGACCTCAGTCAGACCTTGGTCGGGGCGAGCACGTTAACCGCTAGACCAAACTAGCTCGGCGTTAAATTTGTATGCTGACCCTGTGCTTGTCACCCCTAACCATATTATTCATTTTGTTTGTTTTTCAAGCATGATTTTACTTACCATTCAATTGCATTTCCCTTTGCAGCAAATGCATAGCGCTTAAAAAGAGATTAAGTTCTCTGAGGGCGCTTTATCAAGTGCATTATTATTATTATTATTATTAAATCCTTTGGAGACCGCGCTCGTATGCTCCTAGAACCTGGAACTCACTCCCGACTTGCGTCAGAATATCCCCTGACTTGACCACATTTAAAAATAGCTTAAAAACACACCTATTTAGGACAGCATTTAGTGGGTCCCTGTGATTCGTCCTTCAAGTGCTTACGCGTGCTGACACTGTGCATGCTGCCACTGATCACATTTGCATGCTGACCCTGTGCATGTCACCCCTAGCCATGTTATTCATGCTGTTTGTCAAGCATGATATTACTCCCCATTCACTCGCGTTTCCCTTTGCAGCAAATGTAAAGCGCCTGGAAATAGATCTCTGATGGCGCTTTATCAAGTGCATTATTATTATTAATATTATTACTGAACCTTGAAGTTGATACGCTGCTTGATTTGGAGCCACTGCAGGTCAGCAAAACGTGGGGCAATGTGGCAAGTGCACCGCTCACGCCAGATAAGGCTGGTTGAAGATTATAGTTAATAGTTGCAGAGTTCTGCTTAAAGTCTCTGAGAGGCAGAGGCCTCTCACTTATAGTGCAAGAGATTTTTATACGCCTTTGTTTTTATTAATTTGAACGGCTGTGGCTTGCTGTGGCATGCTGGTTGCTCTGCTGCTGGCTATCATTTGCTGTGCATGTAAAGTGCCTAAAAAGAGATTAAGTTTTCTGAGGGCGCTATACAAATGTATTATTATTAGTATTACATCCACACACATACACTCACGCACCAGAAACCATCGAAGTATCGATCAGGACTGTCGTACCTGTCATGCCGGCTTGGATTATTTGATCCGGATTCATTTGCATCAATTTGCATTTCATTCCGGATCCATTTGCATCCATTGCTCGAGTGTCAGTAAAGACCGCCACTGCAAACAAACGACGACAGTGCCCTAGACAGGACGGAGACATCGCAGCGGTCGAAGCTTGATGTTAGCGACGGCCGTTGAAATTATGTCACTTGTGAAGGCTTGACTAATGTGCTGAGGAAGTTCTCTTGGAGCGCTATACAAATGAATTATATTTTACAAATGAATTATGTTACTGGCCATTGCTGAGAGGTCTGACTTCCCGGATATTAACGGCTCAGCCGAAAAGTTATCAGCCTTCTTTACTGAAAAATTGTAAACATTTGTGCCTCCATAAAGCCCCTCCAAGTAAAGCAATTGTGGAATTCCAACCTGAGATCCTTCTTAAAAGATTTTCCGAGGTTTCTGCATGCAACGTGGCTATGTTAATAAGGTCTATTAAAAAGAGCTCGTCTCCTGAAGACCATATACTATCATCTCTGTGGTCTTTAATGGCAGATCAACGTAGCCCTGCAGTAACCAAGATTTTTAATGCTTCTTTAGAAAAAGGGGTCGTATCCAAATCCTTCAAATCAGCAATCGTTAGGCCGATACTTAAAAAGCCTGGATTAGATACAGAGGTCCTTGCAAACAATAGCCCAGTTTTCCTTCTTCTTTTTTTTGGTCAAAGATTCTTGAAAAATCATCGCTAAGCAGCTGGTAGCACATATTGAAAAGAATGTAATGTCAGAAACATTTCAATCGGGGTTCAAGAGGCAGCGCTCCACTGAAAGTACTCTGTTCCGGGTTAACAATGACATTCTATGAGGCAACGATGACAGGAATTTCACTGCCCTAGCTCTGCTAGATCTAGATTTATCAGCTGCCTTCGACACCATTGATCACGATGTTCTACTTGAACAATTAAAAGCAGCGATCGGTCTGGCCGACGAGGCACTGGCGTGGTTTAAATCGTACTTGTCTCACCGTGTTCGATCAGTGTCGTGTGGAGGTCAGGTTTCACACACGAGACCGGTCACCCGTGGAGTCCCTCAAGGGTCCATCCTCGGTCCTCTGCTGTTCTCCATTTATACCCAACCTCCGGGAAAAGTGATTCAGGCCCATGGAATAAGATATCACTTTTATGCTAACGAGACTCGGCTGTATTTGTCATTAAAACCGTCGACATCAGCTGCAGCAACTGATAAACTGAGTGCTTGCCTTACCGACATTCGATCCTGGACGTCGGAAAATTTCTTGAAACTAAATGACGATAAAACTAAACAGCTTCTCATAAGGACATCCTAAGCGTGTGGCTGGATTAGAAGGCTCATGTTCATATCACCGCGTGTTTGAAATTTAGGTGTAGTTTTCGACAGCTGCCTAAATTTTAAAAGCTTCATTCAAAAGACTTCTACAGCTAGCCACCACGTCCAATCCCTGTCTAAGATAAGGGGTTGACTTCCACAATGGCTTGCGAAAAATTTAACTAGCTCTTTAGTTCTGTCTCGGCTTGATTATTGTAATTCCCTTTTGGCTGGGCTACCAAAAAAGCAACTAGGCCACCAAAAGGCTATGAATAGGATTACATGATTATTTTTCAAGTCTCAGAGGTTTGATCACATGTGTCCTTTTCTAAAAGAGCTAGGATGGCTGCCGGTTGATCAACGGATACAGAGCGAAGTTCTTACGCTGACCCACAAGGCCCGCCACGGCTTGGCTCCTTCGTACCTAGCTGAACTGCTGCACATGTTTCAGCCTCTTGGCGCCCTCAGATCCTGTGTGGACACTAATTTAGCTATTCCTTTCCTTCGCTTAAAGGCCATCGGCGACAGAAGCTTTAGCTCTGCAGGTCCAAGACTGTGGAACTCGCTCCCACAATTCTTACGCAACGACAACTACTCTCCTGCTGCCGACTATGGCTCATCATTTCCAGCGGTCCTGAGCTGCTACTTCCATGCAATCACTCCCTAAACTGCTCTCCTGACTCTGCTATGCTTCCCACTTTCTCTTTGTTGCGTGAAATGAAGTCTGTTGGCTACCAAATGCGTACCGAAAGCCGCTTAGGCTGTGAGTTCGCTATGCAAAACTCTCCTGCGTAACACTTACATAGTTTTTGTGGAGTTACAGACAGAGATACATTGCATTACTTACATTACAATCAAGCAGCTGCTGAAAATGAGGCAAGAATCCACATCAGGGTCGCGACCAGTCTGCCGGATTTGGCAAGTTTTATAACATCTACACATTATGCATAACACTAGCATCGGAAACATCTTATGTCATAATTTGTTGTTTCGTTCCTAATCTTTGCCATCCATAACGTTTTTCAAACTCGGGGATTATTTTTGGCTGATACAATCATTTTTTTAAATCCATTTTCAACACATTTATTTGTTGAGCAGCCATTAATGTGTCGAGAGCAGACAGCAAATATTGACCAATATAACGATCTAGCTTAGGAATCACAGGGTGAAACAAGGATGTGTCCAACTGATGCCTCAGGACAGATATTTAAAGTATATTTCGTGCATTCAATAGCGAAGTATCAGTAGACCCATTCGACAGTAGACTCTGAGCACGACTACTCTCAGAAGACTACTCTCTGTCGCGTTTCTCTTTGCAGCAAATGTAAAGCGCCCAGAAAGAGACTGAGTTCTCTGAGGGCGTTTTATCACGTGCATTATTATAATTATTATGCAGCCAAAGGATCAAGCATCCAATCAAAACGTATATTATCGTTGGCCAAGCCCTATATCCGCAGTCCACTACTAAGTCTGCCAGCAGATTAAGTCGGTCACGTCATTTGTACCTTGTCAACGGCTCGTAAACATTAATCTTTGATGAAGAAGTTCAAAAGGCAACATCCGTCCGTCCCACAATCGAAGCTACGGGACAGCAGAAGTTAGGCAATATTCTCAGAAAGTTTGTTGGGCGTGGGTTCATCTTCCGTTCAAAAACTACTGATTTCACAGCCTCTTTTTGTGTAGTGGCAGAAGAACCTTATAGGCTGTTACAACCGCTTGCAGCGGCAATAAAGGGTGGCCCACCGAAATCACGATCTTGGTACAGAGGTTGTAAAAAACAACTGTCTTACATAGCGTGCCACCACGGCTTCCATTGGAGCCATATTCACGGCCGAAGCATCCACCCTAACATCTTAGATACCACAAATACGCGTATATACAATGTATTCTATAGACGCTCTATAGACGCGCGTAGATGCCACACCCACAGTAGATACCACACATCCACGTAGGTGACATCCCGTCTTGACTTCTGTAACTCACTACTTGCTGGTCTACCGGCATGTGCAATCAGGCACTTACAGCTGGTGCAAAAATCTCCAGCTAGGCTTGTCTGTTGTGAGCGTCGACGTTGCCACATCCCGCCACTTCTCGCCGACCTGCACTGGCTACCAGTCAAGCAACGGATCGACTTCAAGGTTCTGTCGCTGACTTTTAGGTCCCTTAATTTTTTGGCTCCAGCCTACCTATCAGATCTACTCCCCCACCAGGCTCAGCATCATATCACCCACATTTCGGAATCAAACTGTTTATTTATACCTCATACAAACCTCAACTCTTTTGGAGGCCGTGCCTTTATTTCGTATGTTCCCAAAGCCTGGAAATCACTCCCGACTTGCGTCAAGACATCCCCTGACTTGACCACATTTAAAAAGAAATTAAAAACGCACCTATGTATGACAGCATTTAATGGGTCCCTGTGATTCGTCCTTTATGTGCTTATGCGTGCTGACACTGTTGCATGCTGCCACTAACCACACTTGCATGGTGATCCTGTGCATGTCACCCCTAATCATGTTATTCATGTTGTTTATCAAGCATGATACCACTCACCTTTCGATCGTGTTTCATTTGCAGCAAATGTAAAGCTCGTAGAAGGGGATTGAGTTCTCTGAGGGCGCTTTATCAAGTGTATTATTATTATCATTATTATTACCACTACGGAAAATGTTTGCGCGAACCAGTCGAGTTAGGTCACTTTAAGTAATCGATTCATTGAAAGCATCTAATATAAACTGTTCTCGCCTTCTTAGTCTTTGATTGTGGACCTAGATCTCAGTGAAATCTGTATGCGTTGCAGCTGGTTGCCAAACGTCTTTCCTACAACCGACAGTGACAAAAACTGAACATGCCAGATGATACAGCCGCCAACGACGTAATCCTAGCGCTTAGCCAGCCGCAGGCATTGCATCCGACACGTATAAGCAGGAGGTCCTCTGCTCCGGCGACGTATAAGCAGGAGGTCCTCTGCTCCGATGATGGCGAATAAAACTGGAGGCATGCGTGAGCACCGGTTCGCTGAGCTGGGGGTCACCGGTGTGCAGGTAAATGTTACATGCATACAATCTCTTCCTTTCAGAGCTTTCTCTCATTGAGCGTCTGCATTCAGTTGTATCCGCCTGTCATCCTTGAATAAATATTGTTATTGGCGTCCGTCCAGTGCCGGCTATCGCCCGGATTTAGTTTGATCATTTGTCTACAAACCTACTGGAGGAAATATGGCCGTACTCAAGCGCTGCGATTGTCTAACTGGTTCCTTTACCGACTTCCCAGATGCGAACGAGTTGAATGAAGTCAAGCGTGTGTCCTCTCTAAAGTGCTGCTGATCAGCCAGCTTTTACTCTTGAACTCAAGACTTCAGGGAAAGCAGACCAAGAGAAACTGAGCGTAATGATTTTGACCTCGGGTGGGTGGCCAGCAGCATATTCCAGGGCAGGCAGGTCGTCTTTTGGTGTATGGCGTTGCTCGTGTACAGGCAAACTATGACAGTGGAGAGTGAGGCATATTAATAGGTAGATCTTTTTTTAATGGGGGATGCAAAGCCCGCCCCCTATTAGCTATCTTATGCTTCTCGGGCAGATTGGCTCATTAGGAAAAAATATAAAAAATATAATTCATTTGTATAGCGCCCCAAGAGAACTTAATCTCTTTTCAGGCGCTTCACATATGCCTCCGGGCTCGAGCCCACG
>WPIO01000020.1:1397500-1427500 GCA_009760855.2 Cristatella mucedo
CTTTATTCAAAAGTGACACTCCGCACTCCCAGCGTGAGAGCCCCAACTGCTCCGCCGCCGTGCGTTCACTTCCCCACTGCCCCTCTCCTCCCTATCCGTCGCCAATCTCTACACTCAAGATCAGGTAGCTACAATTACACGACGCAGCGAGCTCCTCTTTGGCAGCACCCAGCTGGTAAGCAGCAGAGGAGAGCCGGTCATTGCAACGGCCACAACAACCGAGCCGGCAGCCGCCAAATCTGACGCAACCCGCTAATTACAACTAAACGGTCTACGCGCCACACTTCTGTGTGTTTTAAGTTCAGATTAGAGCTAACTTCGCTATGGCTGATTTTAAGAGTTCGTGTCACCTCTTGGTTGCTAAGGCCCATTTCATGCAAGGCCTGCAGTCGCCCTTTCGTTGTGCTGTCGATCAGCAAACTCTTACGCATTCTGGACTTGGCACCGAATTGAGCCGGAATAAGACGGCTCTCTGCCGGAATGCAGGCAAAGCTTCCCTCTGCTCCGAAGCGATTTCGCAGACGTATGAGAGCTCTTTCGGACAACCGGCTAAAATGTTGCTAAACGTCTTAGTCTTTAGCGTCGCGCACATTTAAATGCCCAAAATCCATAGCAACCGCGTGGTTTTTTGCCATTTTAAATCACTCAACTGCACTGGCTACAAGCGACAGCCATTCAACTTTGGCAGTGACAGTTTTGGTTTAATGAAGCTATTGGCTGAACAGCGGATCTCCGGCTCCGTCTGACTGATTCGTTCATTTTCAGTGGTGGAACAAGACTCGCGTTTGGGTGTAAATATTACGGCTAATACGACAAGTGACTTCCAGCTGATTCGCTTGCAGGCTTACAGCAGCTCTCTCTCAGTGCTAGGATTTGCCGACCGGCAGACCGGCTTCTCCTTCGCCGACCATTCGCTCCATTCGCCTTCTCCATTCATCATTCTCCATTCGCCGACCGGGTGCTCTTAAAGAGCAACTGCGATCTGGACCGTGCCTTATATTGAGTGCGCCTTCGGCTTCTGCTGTTGTAGTTAGCGAATCACCCTGACACTAATGTGCGGCCTCACCTGCGGCCAATGGTTACACCATTATAATGTAATGTATCTCCTTCAGTAACTCCACAAAGTCATAAAGACCACGTGGGTGTTACGCAGGAGAGTTTTGTATAGCGCACTCATAGCCTAAGCGGCTTTCGGTACGCATTCGGTAGCCAACAGACTTTGTCTCACGCAACAAAGAGAAAGTGGGAAGCATAGCCGAGTTAGGAGAGCAGTTGAGGTAGTCAGTAGCATAGAAGTAGCAGTTCAGGACCGCTGAAAAAGATGTGCCATAGTCGGCAGTTGCAGAGTAGATGTCGTTGCGCTGGAATTGTGGAGCCGAGTTCCACAGTCTAGGACCTGCAGAGCTAAAGCTTCTGTCGCCAACTGTCTTTAAGCGGAGGAATGGGACAGCTAATTTATTGTCCACACAGGACCCGAGGGCGCGAACAGGCTGAAACTGATGCAGCAGTTCAGCTAGGTACGAAGGAGCCAAGCCGTGGTGGGCCTTGTGGGTCAGCGTAAGAACTTTGCTCTGTATCCTTTGCTCAACCGGCAACCATCCTAGCTCTTTCAGCAGAGGTGACACGTGCTCAGACCGCTGGGACTTAAAGACCAGCCTTGCAGCCATATTCATAGTCCGCTGTAGTGGCACAATAGCTTTCTTTGGTTGCCCAGCCAAAAGGGAATTACAATAATCAAGCCGAGACAGAACTAAAGAGCTAGTTAAATTTTTTACAAGCCACTGTGGGAGACAGCTTCTAATCTTGGATAGGGATCGGATGTGATGGCTAGCTGTAGAGGCAGTCTTCTGAATGAAGCTTTTGAAATTGAGGCAGCTGTCGAACACGACACCTAGATTACGAGCACGTGGTGAAGGTCGCACAATAGCATCACCCATTAGAACAGCAAAGCCTTTTAATCCAGCCACACGCTTAGGGTGTTCTATGAGCAGCAGTTTGGTTTTATCGTCATTTAATTTCAGGAAGTTTTCCGACATCCGGAATCGAATATCGGCAAGGCAAGCATTCAGTTTCACAGTTGCTGCAGCAGATTCCGACGGTTTAAAGGACAAATACAACCGAGTATCGTCAGCATGGAAGTGATATCCTATTCCATGGGCCTTAATCACTTTTCCCAGAGGTTGTGTATAAATGGAGAACAGAGCAAGAGACCGAGTACAGACCTTTGAGGGACTCCACCACAGGTGACCCTTCTCAGTGACGAAGCGCAGCCTACTCCTCACACCTGTGGTCAGTAGTTGAGGCATTGACGCAGCACCACTAACGCACGTTCTATTTCTTGACTTCTGCTGGTGATTCATCGAGCTCGTATATGTACGCGTTGAGAGTATCGGAGGGATAATCTTGTTTACCGCTCACGTCCGAGCTCTGTCTCCGTGAGAAGAACTCGCCGCCGCCGGAGCCACTGTAATACATTACTTATGTAGTAGCCCGGCCATAAATCAGATAAGAGTCTAGTGCATACATAATCATACATCGTGCTGCCCATAAGGCTCGGCTTATCGTGGCCATTTCATAAGCGGCTCGGTTCTAATTCAGCGGCCATGCTCATCGTTCGTAATCCAGTTTCAGCTGCCAAGCCAAGCTCATCGTTCAGAATCGCAGGGCACCGACATATTCATCTCCTCTAAAACATGTCCGTCCTCGGACATTCAGTTGCTCAGAGACTCGCAGTGTCAGTGACAGCGTTATTAATTGAGCTTGCAGCCTCCTGCCGGCGCCGAGCTGGAATGGAACCGCTCTTACGACGCCGACGCCATCTTGCACCACCGAGCAGCCGTCTGCCGCTAGACCTCAACAGAGTCATAGAAGCTTCTAAGCGTGCCGTCTACGGCTCAGTATCGACCACCGGCAGTTGCAGTTGAGCACCGACACGAAGATCGCCTCCAATGTCACGTACAGCTTCTCATGCCACGTCTTTGATTACATACTAGTACTGAGCTCCTTGCAACTAGACGCCGAGAAGAGAAGCAGAGAACGAGGAGGCAGACTGATAGCCCTGGTGACGAAACACGACGGAACCGCTGGTGCTGCCTGTGGTACCGCACGCGGCAGCAACGAAGCTCAACAGAACGCAAGGGACGAATGACCTTTTGTATCGATGGAGGGTGCAAGAAGACACAGAAAAGTAAAAAAGACTGACTTAAATCGCAGCAGAAGAGGAGCAACGGTTGACGTCGAACATTTGAATTACCAAGTCGGACAATCCGCCTGAGCCATGCGTATCGTACTTGTAAAGAAAGCGTGCCTTGGCCAGGAGCTTTCAATGTTACACTACTGCCGCACGCTCGACTACATGACACGTCTTCTAAACCCATTCTGAGCGAACCTGTGGATGAATATCACCTGTCAACTATCATAGAGTGACGACACTAAGGAACCTTCATCTAACTGCCCCTAGAGGGTCGATGGCCGTCGTCATTTTCCGACCAAGAAAAAAAGAGGAGCCAAGCGACCAAAGCGCGTTTCTTTAAGTGTTAATGATGCGAATCAGAACCAACGAGAATCATCTCAAGTGACGTCAAGAGTTGGCTACCCTCAACTGCTCTCCTGACTGTGCAATGCTTCCCACTTTCTCTTTGTTGCGTGAGACGAAGCCTGCTGGCTACCGAATGCGTACCGAAAGACGCTTAGGCTGTGAGTGCGCTATGCAAGACTCTCCTGCGTAACGCCCACGTGGTCTTTATGACTTGTGGAGTTACAGACGGAGATACATTACACTACATTCGCTGGGAGCCCGTAGCTCGGTTCAAAACTTGCTAAAACTCCACACTTTCCGTAGCTTCCATGCAAAAAACGGAGCATAATGACAAGTTCATTTATAATTTATAAGATACACGAGCCTCTGAAAGTGATGAGTGGCTTTCTAATGCCAACGAAAAGTTCCGTTAATTCCCAATTTGCCTGCCGTCGTTGAGCGAATCCGTGAAAATTTGGGACTGCCGCGAACACATTTCTTCCAAAAACCTCCTCTATTATAGACTGCACGTGCTGTGCGGCAGTATCCACTATCGAAGGCCCAAGTGCCCATCCGCAGGGCGACACCGCTGCTTTATCTTCCACAACGGTCTGCTCAAACTGACCAGCGTCCGCTGTTACAGAGTTTCCCGTCAGTTCCTACTGCATGTCAGAATTGGAGAGTTTCTTCTAGGAAATTTCTGGTCGATTTGTGACGGATTACAGTAATATTATTGGCAATTGCTGTCGATTGCAGTGCATTGCTCGACAGTCAATGTACACAATGGTTTGGCAACTTCTAATTTCAATTTAATAACAGTGAAAAAGATTTCTGTAATGAGAATTGGAGCTTTTCGCAGCCGATTTCTAGTCGATTAGCTGTGGCTTGTTGAGCACTGTGGACTTTGCCCGGACCATTGCAGTCAATTGCAAAGCACGGTCTGAGAATGAACGTTCACTGTAGAATTTCTCGCGTTCAGCTGGAACTGAATATACAGCAGCAACTAATCTAAATTGGAGCTTCGCCCAGCAACTTTCTTGTCGATTTGCAACGGATCATACTGGATTTCCATACTTGGCCGAGTATTTGCTGTTGACTGACTTGCATTAGCCCAGATTAAACACACGCAATGGGCTAAAAATATGTGGCTTCTCTTTGACCACACTGCTCGGTGGTTTGCATTCAAAGTGGGAGCGTAGAGAATTCGACACCAAATCACAACTCCTTTCGATCACTGACCTTGCAAATACCGTGTAAATCAGGGGTGTCCAACGCGTGGCCCGCGGGCCACGACCCGGCCCGCCGAGGTCTTCTATGCGGCCCGCAACGTTATCCCAAAAAATATTTTGTCACTTCATGTTTTTCGTTAATTTTTAATCATTGCAAACGGCGATATAAGGCGCTGTGATGTACTTCACGCGCGCGTGAAGCGTGAAGGTGTCCGAATGGCCATTTTCTCGCGAAGGTAAGCAAATCGATTTATTTTGCTAGCCTTCATGTGAACATTTTGGCGTGAAGGGGTAATACATTTGTGCTACAGCGGCGCCATTACGATCACATTTATAACGCTTCCGCAAGCGGAATTAACTGTTTCACACTGTGGATAGAAAAAAAAGAGCCGCTTCTCAGCTGCTGCTGCACGAACTGGAATCAGTCAGGTAGGTTTTTCAAAAAACGCGTATTGCTCAACTTACTTACAAATACTAAGATATTGCTGTGATAAAATATAAATTAATCAATTCGTAACTGATCTGTTTTTTATTTCACAGAGAAAAATGGCGGCGAATGTGACGAAAAATTGACGCAGAAGGAAGACTTTTCAAAGCATCTTGGACTGTGGACTATTTTGTAATGGAACGTTTCGGTAGGATAATGTGCCTAATATGCCAAGAAACAATTGCCGTTTCAAAGGAGTACAATGTTAAGCGACATTTTTCAACAAAGCATGGCGACAGGTACAACAGCCTGACTGGTCAACTTCGAATTGATCGCGTGAACTCGTTGAAACAAAGCGTCATCGTACAGCAGTCATTGTTTACAGCAGTCAGCAACAAGTCTGAGGCTTCAACCAAAGTAAGTTTTTAGTAGCTGAAGCTATAGCTAAGCGGGGGAAAGCATTTTCCGATGGTGAATTTGTTTAGGAATGCCTCAGGCTGTTTACTGGTGTGGTCTGTCCAGAAAAGAAGTCAGAAGTAGAGAAAGTAAGTCTTTCTCATCAAACGGTTGCGAGAAGAGTTGACGAGCTCGCATCCAACATAGAAGAAAGTCTCACTAAAAGACTTGCTAAATGCGAATTTTATTCTCTAGCGCTCGACGCAAGCACGGACAATAGCGATACGGCTCAAGTGTCGGTGTTTGTACGCGGAATAACAGGAAAGTTTGTCATTATCAAAGAACTGTTGGATATATGTTCAATGAAAGGCACTACAACGGGGAGGGATATTTTGGATCAGGTCAAGAGGGTCCTCACAAAATTTAATCTTCCTGAAACTAAATTGATTGGTTTAACCACAGACGGAGCCCCTTCAATGACAGGTAGACACAATGAATTTGTATTTTTAATGGTAAAGTTAGTACCTCACAAAATTGTCAGTCATCACTGCATCATCCACCAAGAACAGCTATGTGCAAAGGTCTTGAGCATGCAACATGTAATGGACAATGTAGTTTCAACAGTCAATATGATAAGGTCTCGTGCGCTAAACCACAGACAATTTCAGGCTTTCCTTGAAGAGTTGGGATCAGATCATTGTGATGTTATTTATTTCTGCCAAGTCCGTTGGCTAAGTAGGGCAAACACATTAGCCAGGTTTTGGTCACTTCGGGACGAAATAAAAACATTTATGACAGAAAAGGAAAAATATATTGGCTTCCTCGATGACCAGCAGTGGTTGAATGACTTGGCTTTTTTGGTGGACATGACCAAACATCTTGCAGATCTTAATGTCAAACTGTCAAACTCCAAGGTAAGGATCAACTGGTCCATAAAATGTATGAGTGTGTTGTCGCGTTTGTGCAAAAGCTGAAACTTTTCCGGAAACACTTAGATCAGAAGAAACTGTTACATTTCACAACACTAGCAACAAGATCGCCTGAAACGCTGGCTCATATGAAGTACTCCGCTCTTGTTAGCAAACTTGTTGATGAATTCGAAGAGAGGTTTCAGGATTTCCAACAACATGCGGATGACATGAACATGATTAGTAATCAATTTAATATCGATCCCTCTGATGCACCTGATGAATTTCAACTCGAACTAATCGACATTCACAATGACAGCAATTTAAATAGTGCTTTTGATCAGCATGACCTTTTTACCTTTTACAAGCAGTATGTTTCATCAGAGTCTTTTCCTAACCTAGCCAAACCAGCTCGCAGGTATATTGCACTTTTTGGCAGCACATAATGCGGTGAACAGCTTTTCTCTAGACTGAAAAATGTGAAAACAAAGACTCGATCCGTTCTCACAGATGAATATTTATCAGGAATCCTTAGAATTGCCACATCCACTGTTGCAGCAGGCATCGACTTTTTATGCAAACAGAAACAATGCCAAATATCTCATTGATGCCTTCAGTGCAGAAGACATTGAATACCTGTGGCATTTAATTAATCCGAAGACATTAATATTATGTGAGTCCTTGTCATGTAATTTTGTAAGTTTTATAAGTTTCTGTCTTCATATTATTAAAATACAATCGAAAAGTAAAAGATTAGCCATAGTATCAATCGAATTATTTTCCAGGACACATGATTAAATTTTTATTATTTATTATTTCTAATTATAATTATGCTAAACATACTATTGTATTGCGTTTTTTTATTATGTATAGTAGTAATAGTCATACTAAATTACGATCTTATTTTCTGATGTGGTCAACTACGCCAATTTACATGTGGCCCCCCGGACCTTTTAAGTTTTCAAAATGTGGCCCCCCCAACGCAAAAAGGTTGGACACCCCTGATGTAAATCGTACGACTGTAGTTTAGGTTTGAATAGCAAGGATGCTTATAGCTATACTTGATGGACACACTTTCTGTACCTGGTTATAGGGTGGCACTCGTTCCATTTCAGCGTCAGCTAACTTCCTTCTTTTTGTTTTTGCTACCAGTCGCCATACCGGTAATCTTCACGCGTTCAGCCATTGCACACGACAGGGCAAAACACAAAACTCAAAGCATGAACACAAAATACAAAATAATCCCTTACTTCTGACGCCAATGCTATGAGCTCGCGAGATCCTCTCTAGTTCAGGCAGGGGTACAACGGTTGCAATGTGCGCACACACGAAGCTCACAATACGCCGACGGTAACGACGAGGCGTTCGATATTCTGCACTCGGCGCCAACAAAAGTACCGTATTAGAAAAAAGTAAAACAATAGCCTGCATACGTGACTGACAATGCGATGGATGGCTTCCAGAAGCTTCCTCGCTAGCACGGTTACGGCAGCTCGCGCTCAAGCGCTAGGACTCACCAACAGGAAGACCGTCGCTCCATGAGAGCGACTGCGGTCAGGCCCATGCCTTATATAGTGGTCCGGTCATAAGTCAGACAATAATCTTGTTCGTACGTAATTGTACATCACGCTGCTTGTCAGCCTCGTCTTATTGCGACTATTTCCTGGGCGGCTCGGTTCTAATTCAGCGGCTAAGCTCATCATTCGTAATCCAGGTTCAGCTGTTGAGTTCGTCGTCCGTAATCAAGTGGCATTGCACGGCGGCATAACAGACATAGCAAATATCACCCGTTGTAGCGGGCGGTAAAGGTTCTGCCCGCTGCAAGACTCGAACCTTACGACCTGGGTCAATTGCGAGCAACTTGACCCAGAGCACGTGCAATAATTTCGCTCGCAACCACGCCGCCGGTCCAGATCGATCTAGATAGATCCAGATAGATCTCGCCGTCCAGTTCAAATTCCGGGACCGGTTTTCCTGAATGTTACATTAATTAACACGAGGTATTTTATCGTTGTGGTTGTTATTACTAATATTATATAACTATGTAACCAACAAGAGACGTTTTCGAGCCGGTCTCGATCGTCCACAACGAGCTAACCAGCCTCCTCGGCCGCCGCCATAGTTGAGGCAAAGAATGTAGCAGAGCGAGGCAGCCCTACATAGGCGAAAGGCCTACGAACACCCCATCGTCTGCAGGCGGCGTCGCTCCGGAACTGTGCTTGTCTGATAGATCCTCACGATCTGAGGAAACTTGCTTGGCTTGTCGCCTCCTGCTGAGGTAGCCATGTAAGAGTAGGCCGGACCCGATCCATAGTGTGCTAATTATAAGTGCTGATGCTTCGCATGTTAACGCTAACTATATAATGCATGTTGATACTATAAATGTTACCACTAGCTATATTGGAATGCTTGTTGACACTGTGCATAATCATAGTAGTTGTAATACGTTAGTATAGCGCCCTCATGTAATCACTAACCATACGGTCATGCTTTCTTTACAGCATATGTAATGGGCATAGAAAGATTAATTTCTGCGAGGGTGCAAATGTGTTTTTCTTATCACTCTTCTTGTTATCCTACGTCTGTAAGGTTACAAACGCCCTGTAGCAGCAGCAGAAGCAGCTCACCCCACGTCCACATGCGCTTGAACGCGGCGCTTGCTACTGTGCTAGTCCTCGCCGATGTGTGACAAATGTTGGTGAAGCTGACGTGACAAAAAATGGCAATGCAGTCGTCGTTCGTTGCCGAACTCTTACGCGCAGGTATTCCGACGGTTGCAGACCTTAGCAGCAATATAAAGCGCCTCCATGCCTAAATATGTGTACAGGTCCTTGTTAGCGTAGAGCAGTCTTGCCGACAGTCCGAGACGGCGATAGGTGTCGTGCGCCGGCCATGGCGTACACCTTTCTTCGATACCTTAAGCACTACTGGCTCACTATTAAACGAGCAGCTCTCTGCCCATGAACTCGCTTCGCTTAGTCACGGAAGAATATTACACATCTATTACTCGTCACTTCCGTAAGTACTGGTCGCCATCTTGCCGCGTGACGGAGGAAAGGGCGGGCTTTCTCTCTTTAATTTCTCTGTAGAGATGAGTTGGGATAGCCATAGACTGTGATAAAAATCAGCTCATAATCATTATAATTTACGAGCAGGTAATACTATCTGGACAGTAGTCATGATCTGACCCGTGTAACACCCGCACGTTCAGTATCTCCGTACCCTGAAAAGATAATCGCCCGTCTCTGCTTAGCACAAGCAGCACCCGAAGCGCTCTCTTGATATTTCGTTTCTCTAAGGCACTAATTAGTGCAATTCTTCCTTTGAAGTTAATTTAAGGTGCCAAGAAAGGGATTAAGTTCTCTGAGGGCGCCCTATCGGGTATATTGTTATTATTATTCTATGCATTCGTTGCCTGTTTGGCTCTCTGCAGGCTCAGAGGCAATCCGCGCCATGTGAACTATACCAATGCGGCGAGACAGGCAAGATCGCAACCGAGGTGCTCCAGCGGTGATCGAACCGAAAGCGGTGCTAAATTGCGCAGTTGAAGCTTTTCTTAGCTTTTGGTGTGCCAAGCTTCGGGGACAGCAGCCTGTAAATAAATACTAGGGGCTGGGGGGGGGACGTTGATGCAGAGGGACGGACTTTGAGGGGCAGGTCTTAGCCTGTCAGCGTGCTCTCTCGCATGATAAAGCGCGTCACGTTTTCTGAGACCACCTGCAGGTAGGAGCGCTGGGACGGCCGACGCGGTGGTAGCGGCAGCTACAGAGGCCCAACGCGCCAGAATTATGGCCTCGCTCTGCGCTCCCGGGTGATCGTCCATCCCCTTCGCAGCGCTTGTAGTGCAGTGCCGCAGTGCTTCGCTAGACTAAACTAACTAAACTAAACAGAGTGATGAATCACTTATTAAATTAAAATCAAATATGGCCAGTTTTAACGTTGCAGGACCTGTACTTGACTGTACGCCCTGACCGTGAGCTTCGCGGACGCCCCCCCCCCCACTTTGTACCGACTGGGCGGACTCACGGCTCGCTGCCACAGTGACGTACGCTTGGTTATATTCTGCTCGCTGTACTCGGATCATTTCGCCACCGCCGATTCGACCGAGCGGCCGCCGCGGAAACAATTGGCGTTCGCCTCGCAGTAGCTTCCTATTGCAAAATGACCGCCCACGCCGCCCGCCTGGCGTGACCGCCAGCCGGCGACAAGGTGACGTGAGAGGTGCGCCGCTCTCGTCTGCGTGGGCGGCGGAACCGGCCGCTGAAGCCGCTCGCAGACTAGTAAGAGAGGTGGATTTCCGCCGCTGCATTAGAAAGCCCCGCCGTCGTCAGGTGAGTCGTGGTGTTTGCAAGCTGTCGCGCCAGCGAACGTAGGTAGATTTGTCGGCAGCCTGTGCACATATACTGCGGCTCCTCGACTTTTTCCATTAGGCAGTGGCCAGCCGATGCAGACGCCTTGTCGGAGATCTGCACTCTAGTAAGCATGCGACTGAGCACGGCGTTCGTGGCTGATCGATGCCGTAGCGACTACTGCATTTCTGCAGCACAAATAAGCGGTCAATCAGTGCCTCCTCGCCTATGTTGGTGACCCTGCTTATTAGTGGCCTCCAGGTCCTCGGTGAACAGATCAGGACCCGTAAAGGGGGCACGTGATGGCGATGGTGGATGGGTTCACCATTTAGACTATTAGATACCCGTCGCCAGGCTGCATTCGAGTGCGGTATGCTCCTTCCAGATCCTGGCCGCAGGCCAAAGTCACCATGGATCGTCACCAGTCATGGATCGCGCGACAGAGGGGATGGTGTGTCTTTCTCACGCAAGTGGTTGAGGTGATCGGCCGGTCTGATTGGCTGTTTGGCCAAAAGAATCTCACGTTCGCGATGGAGACCGATAATGGGATACTTGTGGGCCTGTTCAGCGTATTGAAGCAGTGGATCTGCTCGCATTTGCTTGGAAAAGGCTTTGTCACTCGACAAGGATTTACTGCAGCCACGAAACGAAGCATGTCGCTGCTAAATGCTGAGTGGGGCTGGCAAGCAAGACTGCTTCGTGGCTCAAATCCCTGAGCAGTGTTGCACTGACTACTGCACGTGACAGATATGTGCCAGCAAAGCAACGAATTGAATCTCTTCTTGTGCTAGCAGTTCGAAAACTGATTCCCTGCTGCGTTCTCACACTTGCACTCATCGACAGCTGCATTTTCTTCGAAGTGGTCATCACTGGCATTAGCAGCAACTCGGTAGTTCTCTATGGACATGCGATAGAATTTGAAATATGAGTCTCGGCGCTTAGGTCTACGTGGCATTTCCTTATGGTCACTTGAGTGTTAGGTCCCATTGTGCAGCTGTTGTTATTCTGACACATTCGAGCTGTAATGTTGCCTAGTTAGCTGCACTGCCAGAATTCGCTGTCTCAGAGAGTCGTGGTTGGAGACCTGTCGAGGTTTCGGCCATACATGACTTCGATGTTTGTGGAACTTCTTGCTTACTGGTGGTGGAGCCTGCTGGCTAAAAAAACAGTGTTAAAGCAGCTGCTTAAAGCACTGTGCTTCGCATGTAACCGATTGATCAGCCCTGCCAGTTCTGGTGTTACGATCTAGATCGATGTAAGGAAGTAAGGAAATCATCTGTTCAGCGTCCCTTGTCTAGATAAACCGAAGAACCTGCTGTACAGGCTTTTATGGGCTGGACAGGTGTTCCCTCCATTCCGAGCCGTGCTGCCTGCCGGCCGAGCAATCCGGCCAGTCGGTTTTTGCATGGCACTCTGACTGGTTGATTCTGTTGCCCGACACTCCGAGCTTGCTTGCACCCCCAAAGTAAGCCATTGCTGCTCTAATATAGCTGGAGCCGTGCTCACACTTCGTGCATAACAACGTGTTACAGGCCGTGACCGTAAGACTGCTGGTGCAAACACGTGGCATGGTTGGGGGAAGTGAGGACAGAGGAGAGGAGAGGAAACAGGAGGATAGGAGAGACAGGGTTAAAGAGAGGTGGAAAACTTGATGTAAATCACTGTGTGGCAGTTTAGGTTGAGGTGCTGTACTGATTATTTCAGTGCATGCTGCTTACCCAGGTATCATATTTCACAAAGTCGGATATTTTTAGGCTGTCAAGCTAAATAAATTTATTTTTAAGGAATGGCTAACCTCATGCATCAACAACCATGCATCACTAAGCTTCTAAATATTTGACAAAGAGCTATGGGTGGTGCTGCATCTTTTCTTTTGGCTGGCTTCAATTAGCAACAAGAACTAAAGTCTCCCCCCCCCCCGGCAGAATACAAATTGCTCCAAATGGGCCTTTGGATCGAATCAAATGCTGATTTCTCTCTCCCAACTCTTCTTTTTCTTTCTTCTCGTTCTCTTAGTGCCTCTCTTTCTGTATCTCTTTCTCCTCTCTTGTCCCTCCCTCTCTGTCGTCTGTCCCTCTGCCCTTCCTCCTCTCTGTCGTCTGTCCCCCTCTTTGGACGTGGTCCATTAGTACCCGCCTTTGTGTGTGTCTGTGTATGTCTCGCTCTCTCTCCCCTCTCTCTCTCTCTCTTCCCCCACTCTCTCTCTCTCTGTCTCTCCGTCTCTGTCTCTCTATCTCTCTCTGCCTCTTAGTCTCTCTGTCTCTCTTGTCTCTCTGTCTCTGTCTCTGCCAGTCTCTGTCTCTCTCAGTCTCTCCATCTCTCTTGTCTGTCTGTCTGTCTGTCTCTGTCAGTCTCTGTCTGTCTGTCCATCTCTCTCTCTCTCCTCTCTCTGTGTGTCTCTGTCTCTCTGACTGTCTGTTTCTCACTGTCTCTCTGTCTGTCTCTCTCTCACTCTCTGTTATTCTCTCTCTCTCTCTCTCTCTCTCTCTCTCTCTCTCTCTCTCCTCTCTTCCTCTTTTTACCTCAGCCTCTTTCTCTCCCTCGCTATAGTTAGACTGATATTGATGTACTTTAGCAGGCTGGCCACCAGCAGTCTTCCTGCTGGCTGCTTCAGGAAGTCTTATGGCAATTTGCCCTTTAAGGTATGCACTAGTCTGGAATCAGACACATTTGGCTGGCTGCTGCCCTCAGTCCCTAACCGAGCAGTGTTGATGAAAATGATATATGGATAACTGCAACTGCCTAGAAGGCAGGAGAGGCAGTGCCGGCAGGCTGGACATTTTTGGGAAGGCTTTGTTGTTAGCAGGCATCTGTTGTCAGCTTGCCAAGCTGTTTTGTATGCACAGGGCATGCTAGGGTCAAGGCAAGATTCAGTCTCTTGCTCCAGGACTTCTTTCTTAAATGTTTCCTCATTAGGTATCACATCGTATCACATGATGTGCATATGTCCGCAAACCTGTGCAATGATTTAAGTGTAGTAAGCGCGTGTAGGTGCACACGGAACTGTGCAATATAGTGTTCATAGCCTGCCAGTTGCAGTTGCATTGATAGTTTGATTTGAAGCTCTGTGGACGGTTCTGGCGTGCTAAGCCACTTTGGTGGCCGTCGTCCGAGTGCCTGTTGCTGGTTCGGCAGGTAGCTTTAGCCCTCGAAGAATGTATTCGAATGGCTAGCAGATTCTTTTCGGTTTCCCATAGTAGCGCTGCCTTGTTTTAGCGGTTGGTGCTACAGCGGGCCAGATTGCAGAAGCCGGTACAGTAGATTGGTGTGGCTGCTGCACCTTTTGGGCTGGAGCTTCTTCACTGGATCAATCGACTGCAGGGGGCGCTTGTTTTGAGCCGGTCACTCACAATTTACTTGAATGATCATAGTCGCTAACCCTAACTCGTGACTATGAACTTGGGATACCCTTCCATAGCAAATGATGAACATGTGGTAGTTTGTGACACTGCCGGTTTCACTCAAGTGACAACGTCATATTCCGTGTGTGCCGTGCAAGATGCTTGCAGTACAACAGCTCGGCCCTGCGCTCGGATGCTGAAGGTCTAATGCATGATCCAGCGAGCCCTTGCACAGTGTGAACGAATTGAACTCTATTGACCTCTAAATGCTATAGCCCTGTTTAGTTTCTGCCTGCTGCTGTCCAGGCTCTGCCGGAAATTATATTTGTCACTTTTCTTTTTTTGGCTATGCAATGTTA
Source organism: Cristatella mucedo (assembly GCA_009760855.2). Lineage (NCBI taxonomy): Eukaryota > Metazoa > Bryozoa > Phylactolaemata > Cristatellidae > Cristatella > Cristatella mucedo. The sequence goes on from WPIO01000020.1 coordinate 1,412,027, forward strand.
ACGTAGCTCTTTAACAATGTAGATCAGGAGCAAGAGTGCTAGCAGCGATGCAGTCACAGCTCACGATACTATGCCCTGTCTCAGCAGCAAGCCTGTTAAGTGCAAGTGTATGTTTCCCACCTGGTTTTTCCTTAGGCAGTTGACACCACTTTGGCAGGGCTTCGGTCTGCAACGTTTTGGGCTCCGTGGATTATTTTGTGGCACTACACTGTTTTGTAGCATTCATCTACTATGAAAGGTGCAGCAGTTGGTACGGCCAAGATCCCTCTATACCGACGAGGCGGCCGAGAGGTTTAGTAGTGTGGATCAGGTGACAAAATTCTAAATGACCTTGGGTAGTTAACCAGATGTTGAACCCTTGGCCGATGCTTTCTTTGCTTCCCGTCGTCTGCTTGCCCCTTTCATGTACAGCCAAGGGCTTTCTGTAATCGTGTCTGGTGAGATGGGTGGGGGTGGAGGAGATCCGGCGTAGCTTTTGAGACCTAGACCGAGACCGAGACCTGAAACCTTTTGAGACAATTGGTGGGACCTAGACGGCTGCTGGAAAGGCAGGGTGTTTACCTATTTTTAGGGCCTTGTTTGAGGCCTTCCTTCCTTCGGCCTGTGGACTTTTCGACCATTCAGCTTATTGAACAGTCGCTCATGCAGTCATCATGCACTATTAGTTCGTGCTTGGCAACTAAGCATAGTTGTTACCTTCGCACAAGCATAACTTGCTCGAAACAATAATGGCACGGCACCTGGACGGCGCCTGCCCTCTATCATCCGAATGCAAATTGAGGATCGCCCACCTCCCGACAGTAGTCTGAAAGCTGTTGCTGAGCGATTGAGCTGCCACTGGCACTGATTGTTAAAATGAATATGGCGTTCTGATAGTTGATTAGCTGCTTTCAAGCACCAGTCTGACGGATGTGATTGACAGCTGATCGAAGCTCTAGCATTATCGGCTGTCCAGTGGGAGAAGCCATGCTGCCAAATGCCTTCAAACGCTGGGCATCAGTTTGAGCAGCTGATATACGTTCAATATCGCATGCACAGTGCTTGCGGTCTCGTGATGAATGCAGTCAATTCAGCCTCGTCAGTGGCAGCATCTTTATCTATATTTGCTTCCCCCACGAGCTTTCGGCCGTGCCAACATTGCTCGCTATAGAGAATAAGTAAAATATGTAGACTTTATTTGTTTAGTGTCATAAGTGAACTTAATCTCACTCCCGGCGCCCTACATATGTCCCAGGACTAGAATCGTTGTCACTGGTCGTGGAAGGCCAGCACTATACTCGTGGGCCAAACCATGGCGGCTAGGCCAGAGAGTGTGAGATGCTGCTACTTGCCGAAGCCGTGCCGTGCTGCTAGAGCCGGCAGCACTAGACCCAGCCGTGCCCCAGCACGAAGCTCTCTCTTGCTAGCTAGGTAGCAGGCTATGGAGGCTACGGCAGGCTTTCCTTCAATAACCGGATGTTCTCCACTGCCATGGCTACAAACAGCATCTTAGTGAGGTCATCGATGTCATTCCACCCCCAAAAGTTGATACTACCAACCATGCTGTACCAAGCCGAGCTATCGTACGAGGGTCGTTTATTGAACTATCGAGCCAGCTGTCGCGAGGGTCGGGGGGGGGGTGCGGTGGGGGGGGGGGGGTGAGTGTGAGGGTGAACAGATTCAGCGAGCGTCCCCAGTTGCCCATCTTGGTGAGGATGTCCAAGACAGCGAAGCTTATCTCGGCTGAGCCAGCCGTCTGGGTGTTCCAGCCACCTGGCAGTTGCAGTATCATTCATTGGCAGTGTTGTTACAAAACAGACCATTAGCCAACGTCCACCACTGCTTCTTCACGACACCGAACCTTTGAGATGTTTTCTCACGAGCGCCATTTCTCACCTCTCAGACACGCCTTGACTCGGCGTTCTGAATATCTGCCGACCCGCTGGCATGCAGAATGTATCGATTGGCAAGCATGTCTGCAGAGGGGCGAGCAAGTCTATAGGAATGTGAGCTATGTCTCGCTTCGCATGGCTGACGTGAGTACATCTTGAACTTACTATTGCTGGTCCTACCTGAGCACAAGCGTAGCAACCTTTGCCTAAGCTCGTTCCTTTAGCTGGTTGGCATCTCTTAGCTGCCATTCTGACTGGCAAGGCAGTTGCTGGAGCCGCTGTCTCTCTTGCCAGATCCGCCACGTCTCATTGCCAGTAGGCGTCTATCGATGTGAGCGGTGCTGCGTAGCTCGAGACTTTGGTGCTACTTTGAGTTGAGAGCGTAGGAGCCCCCTCCAGCGCACTGCAGTGGCTCACGGCTGTCGGTTAGCCGAATCCTTTGAAAAACCCGAAGCCAGAAAGGACGATGCTTCGCTGTGGGGAGCAGCAGCGTCATCGAACTGTTGTCTGTGAGTCGGCTGTGAAGCATTTATTTTAGTGCTGGCAAAGCCGCAGCATCCTGTGCTTTCCAGCTGTAGCTTAAACCGAGCAGTCACCGACATGACAAGAAGGTTGAAAAAAGCAAGGCTATGAAAAGTAATCCACCTGCTCTTTTGTCTGGGTGCCCTACCTGTTTTTTTCTCTCGATCGCCTAGCTGTCTAGTTGTCGCCAAAATGCAGTCCTTTCGTCTGGCATCACTCAAGACTGCGATCACTACTGAAATGGCCGCCTCTGTTGCTGTAGGTGCTCTAGCCAGAGTATGGTAGCAAACAAGTGGAAGTCCAGGGTAGCTGATTTAAAAGTCCCATTTACTGAGTGGCAGAAGAGCCTTAGCGACCGACTGTCACCCTGCTTGTAAGGAGCAACTGAGGATCGCCTGCTGCAGGACTCGAATCCTCGACCTGGGCTGCAAAGTGCAAGTGCCTTGCTCCTAGGTTACGACCCAGTGGTAATGGTCACCCGATATTGCTATTCCTAAAGCAACTGGGATTGCTGTGCTCACACAGCAGAGTTCACTGACCTTAGTTGCGTATCACTTTGCAGCAAATGTAAAGCGCCTAGAAAGAGATTAAGTTCTCTGAGGGCGCTTTATCAAGTGCAATATTATTATTATTATTATTATTAGTTTAGCGGCTATGGCCGAATGTTATCTGTCGAAATCGGCAAGTCGGTGTAGCTCCGGGGCCTCTTGACTTCGAGGTTGTGGGCTCGCTCCGAATGGCGACTCGAACTGTTCTTGCCTTCTTGCTCTTTGATATCCGGTTCTTTTAAGCCAAAAGTGCTTATTATAACGTCCCAGTTGAATGGCAATCTATCACTGCAAACACAAGATCTAGAATAATAACTGGAGAGCATTCTAACTCTTTTGTTTAGGCTGTCGTTTGCCTGAGAAATGAGTCCTAGTGTTACTGGAGCGAATCGAGAGCAAGCTCTCAAAAGGACCTGACCTCATTGTGTGTAGCTTCATCCTAGGTGCTATATCTGGTAAATTTCCACTCACTCCGGCTTCCAACCATAGCCACACAGTTCTTTCATTTTTCTCATGGATTTAATTTAATTTTTAATTGGATTTGATTGGATTTATGGATTTAATTTTCGAAGGCATATGCAATTTTTACTCGTGTAATGTGTATTTAAAACAGCTATATCAGGGATGGAATTGCAAGATTAATTGCGCCTACATCACTTAAAACACTATTTAAGCGATGAAATTGCAAGATTAATTGCACCTACATCACTCATTGGACAGAGCCTTTGGTGGCCGATCATGGGGGGGGGGAAGGTCGATTTCCTAGTCCTCTTTGGAGCTGGATTTGTGTTGGGTTCCGAGGCTTTCGTGCCGTGCAGTGGCGAGATTCGGCACCGGCTGAGGGCTGCTTGACGTTAGTGTAATTAGCTTGAGTGAGGGAAAGGGGATCCAGAGTCATTCTTTCCAAGCAGCTGCTGCTTAAAGCCGGTCGGTCACACACTGGAAAGGTGTGTTAAGGTCTTCCAATAGTAGCCTTAGTGTGGCACCTGTGTCTCTCCTCTCTCTCACTCTCTCTCTCTCTCTCTCTCTCTCTCTCTCTCTCTCTCTCTCTCTCTCCCACCACTCCGGCTGTCTGAACGTGCCACTTCCACTCAGCACACCACAGCCACCCGAGGCAGGTCCAGGGGATGTAGGCTTGCGTTTCGGACTCAAACCGATCTGGTCCTGCCTGTTGACCAGGCCGAGCTTGGGCACACTAGTACGCATTCGGCTTTGGTTTGACACATAGTTTACCACATAAGCCGAGCAACAATTAAGTAGAGGAGAAGTAACAGGAAGGGAAGTGATGTGGACATTCTAAGGCAGGCTGAAGTTGTTTTCCAGGCCATAGCAGCCTTTTTCTGGATGCTTCCTGTAGACAAACCCTGGCCTCAGGTTTTTTCTGCTAATATGCTGTTTGAGCCTTTGTGCGCATGTGTGTCTGTGCACGTGTGTGTCTGTGCGAATGTGTCTGTGTACGTGTGTGTGCTTGGGCGTATTTGGCATCGCGACAAACCGATGCCAAAAGGTACAACCGGCAGATCCAGATCACATGAGTAGGTAGTGCAGCTGCTGCCTGGGCAACCGCTGGGTGGGTTTTCATAACATATGGGCGTGTCAGCAGCAAGGACATGGGTAGGCCTTTCGAGAACACTGTGGGTACAGCAGGAGGGTCAGTATCAGTGGAAGGCATTGCCTGCCAGTAAGAAGGGCAGCCGCAGGGCCCACCTGATGCCCTTGCATGCCCCCCCTTTCCTGACAGGGGGAGGGGTCCTGAAATCCTGCCTCCCGTTTGGGTCGTTATTGAGAGGCCAGATGTGCTCTGCTGAGCATGCTCATTTTAGAGTTCAGTGTGCATTGCACGGCCAGCCAAGCTGGTCTTTGATCTGAGTCTTGCAGAACTCCTAAAGGACGTCACTGGTGGTCTCGATGTCAGTGCGCGAGTCCCTGAGCTAAGTGTCTGCCGGCATTCTTGCACAGCTGATAGGACCGTGCAGAAATGGGCTGCCAAACCAGTCTGTATTGGCTCTAGTGCACACTGTTCGGTTTCAAGAGGTAGGAGGCTCGTTTATAACGCTATGCAGTAGTAATTCATTTCTTGCAACCAGTTTTGACTGTGCTTGAACCCCGGAACTATTGAGGAGGCCAGTTTAGGCCAGTCGAGGAATTTTTTCTGGGAGGGGGATGGGGCTGAACTGTGACCTTGCTTCGCAGGGTGCACCCAATCCTCTTCTGTGGTTGCCCTAGGGGATTGCAACCCCATAGCCCTGCATTCCTCCGTAAGACCACGCCCACAGATGGCTGCAGTACTGCCAAAGCAGTCTTACGTTACGGTGTAAGTTACTGTACTACAGCAGCAGTCATAGCAATGGGCACTATAGTTAATGTGCAAGGCTGTGAAATGCTAGTTTGACGGTGTGCTGTTCCTCCAAGGTGCACGGTGTTGCACGTTGCTAAAGGATCCTCTGTCACGATGGAACTAACTAGAACGACGATGGATTTTTCGGCAGGACCAAAATTAATGGTAGTGGTCACCATCTTGCCCCTGCTAGTCAGTCGTCATTTGCATTGAAATGAAGACAAGGGGCTAATGCATTGGCATTGGCAAACCATTGGCTAATGGTAACAATTAACATGTACCTGAAAAAATCCTGTGTGTAGATGTTTAATTTGAAAAATAAAGGCCAATCCTGTATGATTAAAGCTACCAAAGGTTCAGCCGAATTGACTCACCGACTGTCGCTAAGACTGACCGTCCCGGTTTCAAATCGACGCAGCCACTGGTTTGGCCCAGCGGTTAAGATGCTCTCCCCGACCAAGTTCAAGTTGAACGTATTTGATGACTAAGGTCGTGGGCTCGAGCCCCATGGCATATGTGAAGCACTTGAGTAGAGATTACGTTCTCTTAGCATACAACAGACCGTATCCAAAGAGTGGTTCGGGAAGACACAATCCTACTTGGTCGAATATTGCTAGCTCAAACAATTGCACACATAAACTACCATTAGGTGTGTGTATATATATATATACATATATGTATATATATATATATACACATATATATATATACATATATGTATAGTTATATATAATTCATTTGTATAGTGCCATAAGATAACTTAATCTCTATTCGGGCGCTTCATGTATGCCACGGGGATCAAGCCCACAACCTCGGCCAGACCTTGGTCGGGGCAAGTACCTTAAGCAATGCGCCAAGCCAGGTATGCAAGCATTTAAAAAACACTAGGTGCTGGACAACCCATACTAGTTATGCATTTTAACGAAGAGACATCTCTATGAACCAGTTCAAGAGATTAGTATGATCATGCACATGAAGAGCTATTACTAAGGAAGCACATAAGCACCCATCAACCGTTAAAATTAACAGGTAAGGCGTAGCCAAACGAAAGCATTGAATAGGGAGCTTACGTTCTCGAACTTGCTTTAATAATAATAATAATCATTCATTTGTATAGCCTCCCACAGAGAACTGAATCTCTTTCTAGGCACTTTACAGATGGTGTATAGAAAGCATTACCAAATGATAGGGGGTAACATAAGCAAGCAGCAGGCGTAGTCTAAGCAGGTACATGCATTGCCGATCTCAGCCAAATGCTCAGTAATGAGTTCACCCCAGAGTTTTGAGCAGCCAAGTGACCTTGCCCAGCAATTTCTCAATTGGTTCACCTAAATGGAGGAGGGACAGTCTACCCGAAGAAAATCGCAGGACAAGCGTGGCCCCGAAAACTATTTCGGGCAAATGCAATTTGAAAATTAAGTAATGACTGTAGATACAAACATAAAGCTGGGCAAAGGCTCAGCCGAAATAACTCGCCGACCGGCGCTAAGAGTGATTGTACCTGTCACGCTCCTAATTTTTATCTATTTTTATTAACTTTGAGATGATCTCCACTGCATTGACATAGATTGCTAGCTAACGGATCGATCAAAATTTTGCTCGTCAGTGTTTCATAATTTAATATGCAATTCGATGTTCAAGTTCAGCTGTGAGAGTTCGCGCGGTAGCTATGACGTACCACTAATCATAGTTGTACCAGCATAGTTGTAGCACTATAAGTATCACAAAGGGCACAGCATTAGCGGGACGTCGGCTACTTGTTACTCATTCTCTCACGAACGAAAATAATGTCTTTTGTGCAGCACCCTAAGAGAACTGCATTTCTATTCAGTGCTCTACTGCTTGCTGCAAGATGAAAAATAACCCAGAGTGAATGTCAAGCAAGGTGTGGTACTTTGACAAACACGCAAAAGTACACAAGTATCATTCGGAGACAAGCATCCATAGCAGCACAACGGAAAACACTCCTGGTTCGCTGGTTTGCAGGACCCTCAGTTTTTAACACTCACTCAACCATGCTCAGGTAAGCACAGCACACATGAAACAAGCCAAGTTTATCGGGGCGCTTCACAGCGCCATAGCGTTCTTGCCCATAGTCTGCACAGCTTCATAATGTGCCAGCGCAGAGGCCAATTCACTCGGACCAAGCAAAGGCTGTGAGAAACATGTAGGTCTTGCACCTGTTTTTTTTTAATTTTTGTCAAATCAGTGGATGATGCGGTTTCTGTCGGCAATGAAGTCCAAGGTTTGCCAGAATACGAACATTTGAAGTTAGTTAGGGCCCTGATGTGAATGTAATTCGGATAGGTACGCCGATTCTATAGGGAATGGAGGGACCTAAAGGTGAGTGACAGAATCTGAACGTCGATATGTTGCTTGATAGACAGCCAGTGCCGATTAGTAGAGGTGTAATGTGGCAGTTTTGATGTTTATGACAAGCCGAGCCGCCGAGTTGCACATCTCCTGCAAGTGCAGTATTGCACAGATTAGATGCCCCCTCTCTCCCCCCAAATGTTGAGTTACAGAAGTCTAGTCGGGAGAATGTCACGAATGCTTGGACCAGCTTGTCATCAACGTTCTTATGTAAGAAAGCCAGAGTTTTTGGAATGCTTCGAATGTGAGCCGTGATGGCACAGTAGGTAAGGCGGTTGCTCTCACGATGTCGGTCCCGAGGTCGTGGGTTCGATTCCTGCGGTGGGCGATCCTTTATCGCCACTGCAAGCGGTGGTGATAGCCGTAAAGGCTCTTCTGTCGCTATACAAAAAGAGACTGTTTAATCAGCTAGGATTTTTTAAATCTTTTTAAATGTGAAAGTAGGAGGACTTAGCTGTGAAACCGACGAGCTACTCATCTAGGGAAAGGTCATTGTAGAAGGTCATTGAAAGGTCATCGTATAATAAGGTCATTGAAAGGTCACTGTAGAAGATGTAACACACAGATTTCGAGCAGAGACTACGCGAGGATAGGAGGTAAGATGCTAAGGTGCTCACTTTTCACGACCGAGGTCGCAGGCTCGAATCCTGCAGTTGACCGATCCTTAAATGCCAACTGCAAGCAGTGGTGATAGTCGGTGGTGATGGCTGCTAAGGCTCATCTGCTGCTATAAAAAGACGAGGCTGTTAAGTGATGAGCTAATATTTATTTATTATTTATCAAGCTTACACCAGTTGCTGGCAGGCTGCCACTGCGCGATTAAACTGACTTATCCCGTAAGGCTCGGCCAGGGCAGTGCTGGTGTTATGAAACATTCTGGCCCTTGAAAAAAGAAACAGCAGCTGATTTAACAGCCCCTTTTTAGAGCAGCAGACAAGCCGTCAAGGCTATCACCATCGCTTGCAGTGGCATTAAAGGATTGCCCTCCCAGGATTCGAACCTTGGGACTCGGGACCGAGGTCGTGAAGAGCAACCACCTTACCTCGTGGGCCATTACGGCCCTCTAAGTGCCTCTGTAGTTCTGTAATATGGTTGTGGTCGGCCCCCCTTTCGTAAGCAAAGAAAGTGTTTAGTACTGAATTATGCAGGAAGAGGTTGTCGTGGCATCGTCAAGCTTGACGTTGCTACCACTGGTTGCCGCCTGCCTTCATTTTCTTATAAATAGGTGTCGGACTGCTAGCAGCTATTTGTCATTCAGAGCGAATTAGATGGGACTAGCCTGGAGAAAGAAAAAACGCTTAGCTGTTGCAAAGTAGGGGCGAATTGCTCAAGCCAGGTGGCACCTTATTAGATGTTTAGTGTGTGTGGGACTCCTGACCTGCCATTGTTTGGAAAGTCTTGCGTTTTGGAAATAAATTGGGTCTTCGTGCTTGTCGAGTAAATGCGACTACGGTGATCCGGCTTCTAGGAGACAGGAATGCGATTTCAGTCCGTTTTTGATTTTTTTTGGAGTGGGCGTTCCCGAGTATTTAACAGGCCCCCCTCAGAAATAGTTGCCCAGAATTGGTACTTTTAGTAGCTTAGGCACTGGCATTGGGACTAATGCCATCGCCAGACAGCGAGAGCGATTGTTGTTCCTGACTCAATGTCTGGACGCGACTGGCCAGGTGTGTATCGTCGAGTGAAGCTAGCCATCAACTTGGGCAAAAGCTGGTGGTTGTCATAATAACTCCACTTTTATGAGTTCAGGGTAGCCGGCTTTCCAAGGTGCCACCAACCAGCTGGCGCGATTCCACCGACTTTCGTTGGGCACCCTCTGCTTTAGGCCCAAGTACGAAGCCTGACCTAAATGACCTTGAAGTTTTTCTTGCCACATGGCTCGGCCGGCGGCTCTTCCTTCGAAAAGGCTCGAAGGTTTTGCAAGCGACCCTCGGCACGCCACCTGTAGCAGTCGAGGCAGCCCGACAGCTGCTCACTGTGCCGCTTCCTGAGGCTGTATTCATGTGACTCGAGCGGCTCTGCTCTGTCCTGCGTGCTCTGCTCTGCGTGCTCTGTTCGGCTCTGCCCTGCGTGCTCTGCTCTGCGCAGTGAGAGCACGGTGTTCGTGCTGCCACTGCGTCCACTTGATAAGGCGAAAGGAAAAAAGAAAAGAGGTCCTCCGTCCTCCCCTCCCTCCCTCCCGCCTCCCCCCCTGCCGTCGCTCGTGTGCTCGCACTCGCAGGCTGGGCAGTGCGTCAAGCTGGGCAGCAGCGTAATTCGATTGCTTTCCGCCCCGCCTGCGACCTCTGTCCCGAGCTGCTGCTGCTTTAAACCGAAGCAGCTGCTGTGAGTTGGATGACGCTTGCTCCGGCACGGTCCTTTTTGCCGGGCTGGCCCGATTCACGGCTCGAGGTATTGTGAAGCGGCCGCGTGAGGGTGGTGCTAATGCACGCTTTCGCCTTCCCTTTCTTTTTTTAATCGCCAGTGTGCGCGCCTTTGGCTGCTGCTATTGGCTGGCCGGAAATGCACTGACGCCACGCCGCCTGCAGACAGGCATGGGCAACAACGGCTCAAGTGTCGCCACCGGCAGCGGCTCGATGCTGCCAACGTCGATGCCTCAGTTCTCCACTGCCGGCGATGCCAGCTGGTGCAACTCACTGCCCGGCAGTCCGCTTCGCACCAGCTTGTCGTCCACACAGTCGACTCCGCCGCCTAGCCGCACTCAGCCTGCGTCCAGCCGCGAGAGCAGCCGCCCCGGCACGCCACGGGAAGGTGGCCGGCATACCATCTTGCCTCCCTTGTCAATACCGGTCTCAGGAGGCTCGGGCGGCCGAGGCGTTGGCAGCGTCGCGGCCACGTTGGCTGCAGCTGGCCCGGGCCTGCAAATAGGCCTGCCCGCCGCGGCGCCGCTGCCGCTCGCCACGCGGAAACTTGCTCTCAGCGGTGACAGCGGCCTGGGCTCGAGTGGGGCGCTCAACGGCGGCTCGTTTGGAGGCAGCGGGCCAATAGGCGATGGAAGCGTTTGCAGCCAGGGTGGCAGCCGCAGGAAATCCAGCAGCAGTGGCACCGGATTGGCCATCGAAGTGGCTTGCCACCCGGCATTCACGCAGCCGGATACGCCCGGTGGCACGTCTCATCACGATATCTTCATCAGCTACCGTCACAACGATACCTCGGTCATGGCCAAACTTAGAGGTGGGGACATTTGCCGGCTGGCAAAATATCAGCTCGTCTGTTGCTTTAAATGGCAGCTAGCTAGAGTGAGGCTAGCCTCCCTTCGGCTGCTGAAAGCCTCGGTGCTTGTTGCCGGCTTCCCTTGTCGCTCTGCTTCTAGCTTCTGCTTCTTTGCAGGCTAGCTAGCTAGCTAGCTAGAGCAAGGGGCGCACGCATGAGTAGGTAAGCTTCGTGGCTTTTAGCTAATGGATTCGGCAATAGGCTGGCCCCCTCCTCCGATGGGCAGCCGGTCTGTCATAAATGTAATTCATTTCATTCGTATAGCGCCCCAGGAGAAATTAATCTCTATTCAGGCGCTTCACATACGCCTCGGGGCTCGAGCCCACGACCGCAGTCAGACCTTGGTCGGGGCGAGAGCACCTTAACCGCTAGACCAAACCAGCTCGGCCCATGATGTTGCCTTTAAATCAATCGAGTTATTGGGTAATCGATGGTGCCATCACCTGCCGGTACCAATGTCAAACCATTTAAAAGGAACCTAAAAACACACCTATTTAGGACAGCATTTAGTGGGTCCCTGTGATTCGTCTTTGATGTGCTTATGCGTGCTGACACTGTGCATGCTGCCACTAACCACATTTGCATGCTGACCCTGTGCATGTCACCCCTAACCATGTTATTCATCTCGTTTGTTTTTCAAGCATGATTTTACTTACCATTCAATTGCATTTCACTTTACAGCAAATGTAAAGCGCCTAGAGAGAGATTGAGTTCTCTGAGGGCGCTTTATCAAGTGAATTATTATTATTATTAAACCACTTGTTGGTTGTGAGCCACTAGTCCTATGAGGTTCTGCTGAAGGCCAGCTGTTTGCTCACTGCGATTTTGTGTGACTTTCATCGCATAGTCCCATAGTTCTCATTCTTAGGTTTTCCCTATTAGTATTGGCTGTTTATGAAAGGAAGAATCTAGTAGCCGGCAATGAATTCCCTGTTGGCTACCTTAAACCCTTAACGTGCCTTAACCGAGCTTGGCTTTCGGCGAACTAGCAGTACCTGCAGCAGACTCAAGACACCTGGCTATGTCACAGCCGTTGGCCTAGTATTAGAAGCCTTGCCTCTGCAGATGCTACGATGAGGCTGTGGATAGTTTGTATTCAACCGCTTACAGCAATCTGTCGATCTGTAGCTTTTGCCAAGTGGATGAAGTGGGATAGGTTGGAGCCACTCATTTTCCTTATCACGTCTCCTGACCTGATAGGCTGAGATCACGGGCCCTGCCCGATTTAGTGGGTGGCCGCCCTCCAACGATGATCCAGAATCCGGGACATTTGTTTATCGTGTCCTTGATCTCAACCACTGGTAGTCTGGCCTGGGCATTTTGGCCAGAGGCCACAAGGGCATTTCTGCCTCGATACTCCCCTGCTGCTGACAACCTCGTGGCTGCTGACCAGATGGTCTCCAGTTGTTCAGCATTTTGAAATCACTGCGTTACTTGTGTCTACCGCTGAAGGCACATATAGATTAAGTCATTCAATTATTGCCAAGGACATGGTCGGGGGTCCCTAGGTGCCTGGACCTGCTCTAGGAGTGCATCTGAAGCTCATTGGCCTCTATTTCGTCCTAAAAGTACCTAGTCTCTATTCAGGCAAGGGCAGTAACAGCCAAGGGTTAACGACATGCAAGGTATTTGACCTAGGCAAGTGTGCAATGCAATTACTATCCTAAGACTAAGCCACCGTTGGTTATTTGGATCGGCGGTTATTAGGACCTGTGATTAGTAAGTAACGATGGCTTAATCATGTGCAGGTAAGAAAAGTGCACACGAAAAAACAGGTTCACTGGGATGCAAAACAAATGCATGTTGGTGTTGCCCTTAATTATGTCGTGCACGGTTTCAAAATGCTCAAGCACTCGAAAGGATAATTCACTTGCATAGAGAGCAAAGGCTCTGGAGCAGGTAAGTTTTCCAGCTTCTTTTCGAACGACATTAAGTGTGGAGATGACGGTGTCTCTGTTCTGCTGATATCAAGTTTCAAGCTTGGGGAGCATAGTAGGTGCCGGTCCGCTACCCCCCCCCCCAGGGATTTGAAGTATGGGGCAATAGGAATCGACCAAACTTAGAAGAGCCTGCGGTCTGACCTGCAGCATGATGTGAAATTAATTCAATTAGATAGGCCGGAGCAAAAGAGCAATTATAAACAGACCCATTCATTCATTCAGTGGGTGGATTCGTCTGGAGCATGTAAATAGAAACTTGAAGCCGAAGCTTAATGGCCCAGTGTTGAACGTCAAAAGAAGAGTCGGATCGATAATTCATTCATTAAGAGGGCACTTTACTATTAATCCGGCGATTACCTATTAGCCAGATCGGCGTGAGCTCGAAGCGAATTTTTTGTTATCGGCATCCAGTCCTTTGGCCCATGCCCCCCCCCCCCCCCCCCGTCGCTTTGTTTTGAAATCACAGCCGAGTTGAAAAAATTCTTGCACGTTTGATCTGCTGAACAGGACTTAGTCGGTGTCTTATTTGGTTCTTCTTCATCAGAGGGAGGTCTGGGGTTGTCTGCACTCATTCATGTGGTTTTCGAAACCCATCCTCCAGACGAATTGCATAGTTATGTCACAATTGGCTGTGTGTGGGCGTGGGTGTGGCTGCTCTGTCAGTCAAGTCTGCTGCTGCTCAGCAGTTTGCCTCGGTCGTTTCAAACGTCTGAGAGTGCCATGGCAGCCGGCTGCTTTATACACTGCCAACTTTGGTGCACTTCTGTTGCTCTTGATTGCAGCTAAACCATGCCGGAGGTGGAAAGATGTGCTGTATCGATGGGTAGCAAGCAACGACCGTGTGAGGGCGTGTTGTTTTTAACTTGCTAGACCGCTCGAAGGCTGCACGACCCCAGTGACCCCTGTACCGAAGCTCCACTTCTGATCTGCAGCTGCCATAGTCAGCAGAAGCTCGTTGGGCTCGGGGTGGATACTATTGGCCAGGTGGGTGTATGAAGGAGAAGCCAATCATTCAACACTGGATACTCACTGGGTTGTGCTAGCCCAACTGCAAGTGGTGGTAATAGCTGCTAAGGCTCTTCTGCTGCTATACAAATGAGGCTGTTAAATCAGCTAATATTCTTTTTACTGTCCCTCTTGACGGCTTAGTATCCAGCCAGTTTTGTATAGCAAAAGAAGACAGAAGCCTTTATCACCCCCACTTGCAGTTGGCAATAAAGGATCGCCCAACTGCAGGATTCAAACCCACGACCTCGATCATGAAGAGCAAGCACCTTACCTCCTGGGCTATCCTATACAACTATTGTGGAGCAATATCCACAGGCTGCAGAGGTCGGTTGTTTCGGCCTACACCAGTAGCCAACCTTTACAGTAAACCCCAGGCTCTTTGAAAATGTGCTACAGGTGAAAAGCCAGCACAGAAGCTGGTAGCCTCTATTCCTTCCAAATATGGGAAGTCATAAAGAATCGTGGTAGGACGATGCCACACTAAACACACTCATCAACAGCATACTTGAGGGTTATTTGGGTCGTCAAAATAAATATTTTCACATGCATTGCATAACTTTAGTATGCCTGGCATCATAGAAAACCTTATTACCCGAGCGAATAATACTTCGAGAATTTCTTCTCACCCGGGTTTATGCCAGTGTGACGTATGCCAGACATCTGCCCGTCTTGATCTGCCCATCTTGATTCGTCTCGATCGAAGAAAAGTTGTCTTCGATCGAGCACTCTGGATGCCAGACCTTTCGGATTCGATTGGAGGTCGCCCTACCCACTCTTTTTTGTATCTTGTGTTGGCTCTTAACTGCTTGCTGCTGTGCTCCTGTACAGCAGCTCTTTGCGGATATCTTGGCTTATTTGGGCGACGGCTTGCAATGACGGTGCATGCTCATCGTTGCTTCGACTGCCCACGGATGCCACGTCGGTTCTATACGTTAAGTTTATGCATAGAATCGCGGTCGAGTGTCTGAGCAAATTCATCAGTAGCGTTATATAGGATGAACCGCAAGCTGACTGCTTGGGCTCTCGAGACATGTAGCATTCTCCTCTTTCAGCCATGCAGTTCCTGCTGCTTGCAGATGCTATGGCAGGCAGCATGGCTCCTTGTCTTTTCGTCATAGATCTTTTTCATTTAATTACGGGGTTCAGCAGTTGGACCGGGTCTTCTTTTTGTTGTAGATGTCCTGAATAAGAATGGTTTCAGCGTTTGGGTTGACGAGTCCTCGATCGAGGCCGGTGAAAACTTTATTAGCAAGATTGGTGAAGGAATTTGTGGCAGCAAGGTAATTGACTGCTATTGCCTGGCCCATGCCGTTCGGTCTCTACTTCGAAGGGTATTTAGTCCCATTTGGCTAGTTCAAAGAGCATCCACTCCCGTTTGCCTGGCTTTTACTGTGTAAGCGCTGGCAAGGGCTT
The DNA here is from genome assembly GCA_009760855.2 of Cristatella mucedo. Lineage (NCBI taxonomy): Eukaryota > Metazoa > Bryozoa > Phylactolaemata > Cristatellidae > Cristatella > Cristatella mucedo. Next base: position 1,427,253 of record WPIO01000020.1, read on the forward strand.
GCCTGTGTCATTTTTAGTAATGGCTTTATATCTAAGGGCTTATCAGCTTATGTAGCCAGGTTGCCATTTTAATGGCCTAGTTTAAGGCTTTCTGGGATAGCACCGCCTGAGGGCCACGGTAAGGCAAGACTGTAGGGCGCCCAGTTGAATTGAGAGGCCCTTCTCCACTTCCAAACGTTTTGGCTGCGACCTTGAACTTAGTGAGCCCCCCTCCCCCGTTGGACGAAGCCAGGCTGAAGCGAGGTAGA